>VZTQ01016309.1:0-51863 GCA_013400755.1 Pelecanoides urinatrix | reverse complement strand
AATGTAGGTCACAAATCAGAAAAAGAAAACATTTCATTATTGCCAATGGAGGAAAAACAATAATAAAAAAATTGCCATTACTTTAATGTTTCCTTGGACAGTTTAAACATTACATCACGAAAAGTTCAGTAAGTGTGGATAATTTTCAGCTTTAATTTTTCCAGTGGAATTTGTGTAGCAGATTTTTCTTCTTGGAATTAAAAGATAGAGTATTAGAGGGAAAAATCAGTGGCTGCAGTATAACCTTAATTATCTAAATGTCAGGGGAGACAGAAAACATTTGGACAACTGAAATTTCAGATAATTATCAATATAGCTAATAGATATATTGGGAGACAGGGCATACCATATAGTTAAAGTTTAGATTACAGTAGAAACTGCCATAACTAGTGCATTATAATGGTCCATGTTTGACAGTATTGAATGTGGGTACTTGAAGAAGTACGAGAAGCACCATGAGCTACTTATGAAATGTCAGATACATATGGCAGACTTCTTTCTAGCATTTTCACTTTGAGATTTACACCCTAAAATACAAGGATTATGTTCTTTATCACTGTATTTGCTGAAGCATCTATTAAAATCCTCACTGTCTGCAGAACTGTTTGATTGTTCTTTAAAAAACTTGCAAAATACTTTTTATCTCAGTAAGATCTTGTGGTCAATAAGTATCACAGGCTTCCCTCTTTCCTAATCCATAAGGATGCTGGTGTCGTTGCTGTCTCTTGCCTTCCCCCTCTGCACCGCTGTGAAGAGCCCACCTCCGTTTCCTCGAGAACCTCCCTATACGCACTGGGCACTGCTGTTAGGTCCCCCTGAAGCCATCTCTGCTCCAGGCTGAACAAGCTCAGCTCCCCCAGCCTCTCCTCACAGGGCAGGTGCTCTGGCTCCCACCATCTTGGTGGTCCCCCACAGAGCTGGATCCAGTTTATCAATCTCTTGTCTTGCACTGAGGGGCTCAAAACTGGACACAATATCTGGCTGTGGTCTAACGAGTGCTGAGTAGGGGCTGATAACCACTTCCCCCAGTCTGTGTTCATACAGGCCAGGCTATCATTGGCCATCTTAATCCCAGGACTCGCTGCTGGCCGATGTGCCGCTTGCACCAGGACCACCAGGGTCTTTCCTGCAGAAGCTGCTCCTCAGGAAGTTGGTCCCAGGCTGTATCAGTTCCAGAGAAATTCCTTCCAAGGGACAGGACTTTGCATATGTCCTTGTTGAATTTCATGAGTTTCCTGCTGGCAAATTTGTCCCGCCTATCCATGTCTCTCAGGATGGCAGCCCTGCCCTAGAGCAAATTGACCGGTCCCCCCCAGTTTGGTGTCAACTGCAGGCTTGATGAGATATTATTAATAATTAAATATAGTTAATTAATTAAATATAATTAAATAATATTATCAGGAAAAGAAGCACGGGTTTTGTCAGAAAAGGCAGATATATTTACTCAGTAAAATTCTAGATAGTTTTTTTACATACTGTGTTTTGAAGGGTGTTAACTAATCAGTACACATTGCATGCACCTAGAACAACATGTCTGTTATTTGGGTAGGAGAGGGGGAACAAGCATGGACAATAGGTGAAAGCAGAGGCAGGTATTTTAAGATGGAGAATAGCGCTCTTCTGTGCAGGGGAAAAAAACCCATCCAAACCAGAAAACCTAGTTTTCTCAGTGAGAAAAGTTAAATGAGGAAGGCAAAGAGCATTGAACTTTGATTAGCTAAGCCATTACCCCTTTCCCTGCTCCTTATTTCTATTTTTTTCACTCTCAAGCTCTTTAAGAGGAAATGGATATCATTGCAACTGCTGTTTGTTATTATTTCAATATTATAAAATGAAATTTTATAGAATATCTCCCAGCAGTAGGAGGGTTTCAGGGTATTGGCAGATTTCTCATAAGTGATAAGAAACAGGTTGGTAATAAGCTTCTCATCAGCTAAATATAGCATATACACTTTATATACTGTGGCTGTAAAGAGGGTGTGGAGAGTAGAGAAACTATTTAATATTCCAAGTTTTCCTGCCAACTTAAAATTACAGTGATTATGAACAGATACTTACTTAAGCAGAAATAAATATTTCTGGTGATTAAAATAACAGAAACATGTGAGACCATGAGCAGGATTTGTTGCATTTGGAAACTCAACTGAATTTGAAGAAATATCTGTTACTCTATAAAAGGAGGATAAGAAATCAAGACATGGAAAGGGCTGAAGAATATCTATGTTTAGTTACTCTATCTAAAGACTATATGTGTGGTACAGTTATACAGATAATCTATATATGTTAATAGAATAATCCAAATAAACTTTGAACAGCATAATGTATTCTTTTTCATACATGTACCATTGAAAGGTTTTCTTTTCTCAAGGAAGAGCATCTTTGAGCAAAGGATGGTTATGCAATACTTATTTATTTACTTTCCAAAGTAATCCTGTATTCACTTGGTCAACTGTGTATAACATCAGGGTATCCAGGAATGTCCTGTAGTTCTTCATCCTGAATCGCACTGTAAATTTTTTTCCAGTGCCTTGTGAGAAAAAAAAAATCTGTTCTTTCTGTGCGTATATCTATCAGGAAGGTGCTGAAGGATGAATGTCTCTTGAATGGATTTGGCTTGAGAAGGGCTCCATTAGCAGTTAATTTTATCTCAGCAAGACAGCCAACTCAAACTAAAATCACTAGTGCAATCTGCATTAAGGGCTTTTATTTATGTGTGACACTGAGTTAGAGACAATACTTTAACTGTGTTTATCTCTATAGTGAAGGCAATCCAACTTTTTATTTCCAATTTATTTATTTATTTTGCAAAAGAGCATTGAACAGTCCATAGAGACAGTGGCATAGATTATTTTAGGGTGAATGGTACTAAATATTATAACCCTTAGGAGTGAGATAATAAATACCTATGTAGTGCTGTGAGTATTTCGGAGATGGGAACAATAGTACACAAGTACCCTTCAGAGGAAGGTGAAGGATCTGCAAGTGACATGCTGTTAAGGGTAGATTTTCTTCCTGAAAGAAGACAGCAATTTTTTAATTTTCAGACCCATTTTTTGTACATATTTAGTTTTAATCGTAAGCAAAGAATACAGGTATATACTTCTTGAGTATATACTTGAGAAGTATATACTCGAGAACTATATACTCATATACTTCTTGGTATGAGTATAATTTAACCCATTAAAAAGGGAACAAACTGCACACAGACTTATTTATGGCTCTTACATAAAAAAAAAATAGTCATGAGT
This sequence comes from Pelecanoides urinatrix, assembly GCA_013400755.1. NCBI lineage: Eukaryota > Metazoa > Chordata > Aves > Procellariiformes > Procellariidae > Pelecanoides > Pelecanoides urinatrix. The sequence continues at coordinate 48,615 of VZTQ01016309.1, read as the reverse complement.
ACTCCACTGTAACAGTTACAATACAAATTATCTATTAGGCTTTTACAGGAAATCTGCTGAGAGAGACAGGACTAACACTAGAGCCAGTCCTCCCTCCAGCTACTTCTTTCAGTGGATTTAATATTTCTGATTGCTGTAGGAATTTCAGATTAGAATTGCCACAACCATGATCCCCACAATGGCATTTTTTATGTTTATTTCCAAGTTGTGCTTTGAAAAAGGTGCTAGTACGATTCCTTAGATTGTTGGAATTCCTGAATATTTTAGATGAAAATCTTTAAACTTGCCATTGCAGGTTTCATTTACAAAATGGTATTTCCCCCCTTGTGTGTAACCCTGTGAAATGAATTGTGATGCTTCAGTTCCTTCATTACTTCTAGAAGTTCATATACGTAATGACTGGTGCATATTCATGCATTCATGAGGAAGAGTACAGAAGCAGGGATATTACTTCAATACACCACATTTTCCCTTCTAAACTGTCACTGAATCAACACCCCAACCTTATACCCAGGGAACATCATTCAGCTACAACTTCCAGTTTCTCAGTTAAGTAACAGAACACAACACAAGGTTTAGCTATTGGTAGTTGGCAGAGACCTGTTGGAGCTGCCTGGGGTACAGTCTATTAACCTCTGGACACATTAGATTGGAGAAATGCTATTCTGTCTGCTGGGCTACCAGATTCATCTGCAAGTCATATTCCACCTAAAATTGGTATGAATTAAGAACAAGTGACTATAAGGCAATTACTATAAGAGCTCAACTTCTATAAAAAGTACTGTTTATGTCTAAAGCAGACATACTGTATCTACTGAGGACAAACAGAAGCTGGGTACGTAGAAAATGAATTCCCAAAAGTAAAAGGTACTTTTGTTTGTTTCCTGCTGCAAGTCTTACGCATTGGCACTCTACAGTATTCAGCAGTCTCAGGATATCTACCAAGAACCTTTTTCTGAATTGTAGAGTACACACAACTACTTCAATTAATTATGAATCTTAATCTTTGATTTGTTGAGCGCCTGATTGAAAATCTTTTGGACATTTCTGATGACTTGACGCGGAGTTATAGAAGGCTTTAGAGAAGGCCTTTGTATAGCAGTGTAATTAGCTGCAATGATTCCTGGTTTCTTTGTTTGTTAATTAAGAATAAAAATTATATCCTCTGTTTTTTATAGATTGGTCTAATTTTTCAATCTGAGCTCAACTGCACTGCTCTTTTATGGTGCTATATATTAATTCCCAATTAATGAAAGCTCCAGTGAAGCTGGCCAGAGTGAGTGTAAATCAGTGAAAAGGGATGCAAAGTAGGTAATAGTAGGTCAGGCTATCAGTGAGTGGCTAGAAATATTAACAGCAGTAAGAAACTATTATTTAACTAGAACAAAATTGTACTAAATCTTAATAAAGGTAAAACTGTCAATCATATGCAAAAAATGGCTGAAATATTCAAAACAGAATGTATTTTGTTTTTTAAAAGAAGCAGCATAATCTATTCCAGTCTTACAGTGCTAGCAAAATACCTTTTCCGGTATATGTATCTAGGAAAGATATAAAAATAAAATATACTACTAATAATGCACTATAATACTCACATTACAAAGTCAAAAACTCAGAAGTTAGTTTATCACATGGTAGAGATGTCCTCTGAAGTTTCATTACTGTATATCGTGTTGAAGAACATCAAACAGATCTGAATCTTGCTATTTTTAGCCACCTTGAGGAGTACCTTCCTTTTCTCTTAATCCTATTGACATTCATTTGAATATTTATGGAGTAAGTTGCCCTCTGGTGTGCACAGTGATTTCAGGATCTACCCAGCAGATAGTTTGGAGTGAGCTATGAGCAGTGCTTTGTTTTTCTGGTCCAGTTCTTGCTCCTCATCTAAGATAAGAGAAACCTTCTTCTTCTTCATGCGTCTGACTTGCTGACGGGCCCAGCCTTGAAATTCTGAAGTGCTATGTATCACTGTCATTGCAGTTTCTATTTTAATGTCCTCATGTAAACTCATGAAGTTCAACAAGCACAAGTGCAAGGCCCTGCACCTGGGTCAGAATAATCCCTAATATTAATACAAACTGGGAGATGAAGACAACCTCCTAAACTGCAGGGAGTTGGCAATCTCTGCTTCTTGTGGATGGAGTTCCTGAGATATGGCTTGGGTAAAACAGGCAGACAGACAGCAGTATTGATTGCTCCTACAGGTTTTTTTCTATATACAAGTACTATTAGGAGCTTCCAAAAGTGACAAGGCAGCTCTAACAGCTGTTTCAGCTCTCGGGCTCTCAGTTCACGAGAAAGCCTCAGCTTCTTCTATGTATCCTTCTGCACAATCAACACGAAAGGCTAAGGAACCAAACTTGGCAATGGTCTTGTGGCAGTTTCTGTAAGTTTGATGGTAGGAAGTATTTGCTCATACTGCTGTTCTAGGTTCATGCTCTGGGTACATTTATGTGTAATGCTTACTTTTTGAGATACTATTTCCAATTCTGTTTATCAGGACTGGAAATTAATCTGAGAAGATCCAAGTCTACTAATATTAGTAGAATCCCTGCAGAGAGAAGAATCAGCTGTATTTATTCCCCGAATAACTTCTTGCTCAGTGGATGCTTTCTTCTCACCCTAGTCTTTGCTGAAGCCTTTTCTCGCATTCCTGTAGTCTTGTGGGCAGGGTGAAAGCCAGATTAGTTATGTAGCAAAAACCGAACTAATCCTTGAGGGCTGAGTCTGCCTGGGCATGTGTTAACGGACTGTGTGCAGAGCACATTGCAGATGTGTGGGCAAGCAGACTGCAAAACACAATGCTGTCAATAAAGCTGCAGAACTTGAGGGCTTCAGTGTTTCTCAGGCTGCCTTTATCCAGAGCCAGAGGGCTTCTGTAATTTCTTTTGCTCCTGCTTCTTCCTGAGGGACAGCTTGCTTTAAAGAAAATCAAGGATAAGAGAGAGGTAAGGCCTGTCTGAAGAGACCAGAGGGATCAGTCTGCTGAACTTGATGCCTGAAGGTAGGGAATTCACAGTCAGGTAGCCAGCATAGTAGAGAGAGGCGGCAATTCTTATTTGAAAATAACCGAGACAGGTGCAATCAAAAGTCTGTAGCAATAGTATCTATTTGTAAATTATCCCTATACCAGGAAGAGCTACCTGTTAATGAGAAGTTGAAGACTCTCCACTGTTTTTTATGGTGATGTTTTGCTTTTTCTAATTCTCTTCCTCATACACTTTTCTAGCAGAGCAAATAATAATTATGAATTATTATTATGTAGCACTATTCTTACCCAACAGCAGACTCAGCCAGGATAGCGTCAAACAAAGCTGCAAGCAATTTCTTATTTAGGAAAATAGGGTTTTCTGTATTACTGCTATGGGAAAATGTCATATCTCAGCTGATGGCATACACTGTTCTAGATGTAATGATCTTTGGTTATAATGGTGATGAACCACTATGCAATTGCGTGTCAGGTTTTGACTGCACCTGTTTGCAAACTCAGGTAATTGTGCTCCGTTGTCTAATTGCATATTTTATGGATGTTTTGCTCACATGTTTTTAAGCAATGCTATTTGATTGCAGATAACTAATGGTAGGGATCTCTTCTCATTATCATACTTTAACATTTGATTTGTCTGATTGCTGCAGGTGGAAACAATAGGTGATGCGTACTGCGTTGCAGCAGGGCTCCATAAGAAAAGTCTTAGTCATGCTAAAGCCATTGCCCTGATGGCACTGAAGATGATGGAGCTTTCAGAAGAGGTTCTCACTCCAGATGGGAGCCCTATTAAGGTAACCCCTTTGCTCTTTATTCTCAGCTAGTCAGTGGTATGTGGACCTGATTAATTTCATCATGTTCTGTCAGTAGAAGTCTGTTCATTGCTAGGAGAATTTAAAATTGCATCAATATATCACATCCTTTTTTATGGACATATATTTCACTGGTGCCCATCAACAGTCATGTAAGGTATGCCTTACTTTAGTAAGCACAGTAGACCACACAGACTAGCTGTCACCTTGTCATATGCATTGCATGCCTATTTGTGGCTGGAGGGCATTAGATGCACTCCTGGAGCCCTTCTTCCAATTCAGTTTAGTCTGAGAAGACAGTTCACATGATCCGGGACTGTCCCATGCTACAAGCCAAAGCACAATTGTGATGGCAACTGGGAAATTCGCTTCAGAAGTAGGCTTCTGATCTGAATGTCAACACTAGTGTAGAGGCACTCAGAGAGTTCTGCAGCTCTAAGGGGCCACATGTCTCTTTTCTAAATAGTTGTTGACCTGTATAAAAGAAGAGTGTGTAGACTGCCCGCTCTTTCTCAGTGTTAATGTGCTCCCTTCCCACACAATTCTGGTTCCTTCTCCTAGATTGGTACAAGAGGTAGCAGGAGATGGAAAACCACATGTCCTTTTGTACCATTTTAAAGTTCCACTGCTGTTCTGCTTCTCTTAATCTTATACCAACCTTGTAGCTGCTGGCATTTGGAATTGGTAATGTTTAGGTAGAAGATGGAGGTTCAGCAGGGAAGAAAAATCATGGAGATATATATGTGCCTTTCTTTTTCAATGGTCAGATTACACATTGTTTTCATTATGTGTACTCACTCCTGTTAAATTGTTCTTCCCATAATACAAACCTTTTGTTTTCAAAGAAAATGGGGGAATTATGTAGAACAATTATTCAACACTGTCTAAAGACTATACTAAAAGCCATATGTAGCTGGATGAGAAGGCCCAACAGATCATCCCATGGGATGATTTACATCATGGTTGAAATGCACTTTGTAAACTGCAGTTCCTCATGTCTGTTAAAAAATGAGGGTTGCATCCGAAATGCTGCTTCCCCCCCCCCCCAAAAAAAAAAAAATTGAAAGACCTGTTTTGAAGGTTTAAAACTCGACAGAAAGGAAGTAAAATTTTAAAAAATGTATTCAGGGATGTTGATATGATGCTCCTTGAGTAATAAAATTGTATACTTCTGAGTTCAAACTCTTCTCTATGTATTAGTTAGGTCATATCTTGAACTATATTCCTTGAACTCTTTGTGTATGGTGAATTAAGAGAGATTTAATCCAAATGAATTGTTCTGTACAGAAAGGACAGTGTGGATGCAAGGCAACCAAACTAGAAATTCCATAAAATATGGCAACACGATATTCAAATTAAAATATATTGAGTTCTGGATGAAATATTTTTATTTTTAGGTATCAATGCTGCTGATGAATTTTTTTAAATGTCAAAATAAAATGCTTATTTGTTTATTGAAAAATGTCCACATATTCAAAAGAATAACTTTCTGAAAAAATATCTTGGACTATGGATCTTGAAGAAAATTTTTTTTAAGCTTCATGTGGACATTCATCGAACATGGAATAAGCATTTAAAGACAAATGTTGTCTGAAGATATCAGAAGACATAGCATTTTCAGTTTTGATATGACTGTTTCAAAGAGGTATTAATTTAATCCTATTAAAATAGATTTTCTAGATTGTTTGATGATTTCTCTATTTTTCCAATTACTACAGCTGATTAATATATACTAGCTACACTGTCTCATGCTGGGAGAGCTGTCTTCCAGAGCCTCTCCATCTTTTCACTTTCTTTTGAGTGATCGCTGCAATTGTAGGGAAATTTTGAAGGTGTATGTTTTCTGAGAGTCACAGTTTGTGACTGTTTTCATTACCACTGTCATTATTTTTCGGAAAATTCCTCATGATTTCAGTGGCTGCATAAGAAAACCTGTAAAAGAAAGACTATAAAGACAGCACAGAGGAAAAATGCTTGCATAGAATAAAACGCTAGGGGTAACCAAACTTTCAAAAAGTGCTAATAAACCTCCTTTAGAATTCAGAAGAAAAAAGTCAGTTCATTGTACTTAAACTGAAAGTAGAGGTACTGAGAAGCTCCTCAGTGGGTGTTAGTTGTGCTGTCTTCAGTTTTAGGTGTAATAAATTTCAGGGCAGGAGGAATGGTAATATCAACTAATCTCACCTCCTAGGTGACAAAAGCCGTAGAATGTTGTTGTTACGTTGGTACCTAACCTGGTAAATCATATTTAAAAAAGCTTCTTTCGTAGAGGCATCTTGGTTTGATTTTAAATATATTAAGGTTAGGATTCCTCTCACATGGATGTCTACCCTGTAAAACAATTGAAATAACGACTTTTGGAGAAGTCTACTTTAATTTGTCCTAGTTTAGGTGTCTACTCTAGCGTGAGATGAATCACACCCTAAAAATGTGGATTTTCTCAGTTGTCTGTAAGGGAAGTCTATGGACTTAGCCTACATGTGGATGTCTACACTGTAAGCTTCTACACTCTGTCAGGTGAATCCTCCTCCAAATGACAAAGAATGCATAGTTTTTCTTAGTGGTTATGTCAATGTTCGTCACAGTTAAAAACATATGCATAATTTCTAAATTGAGTTGGCATGACTTTACCTTCCAGCCAATGTTGAATTGACTAGAGTGATCCCTATTTTTGTTAGCTGCCAGTTTTTCACTTAAAAAAACGTGAAGGTGCCCATCGTGCCACAGATTCCCATTCGCAAATGCTCCATGTGCATAAAAATATCTTAAAGCTGCGTCAGGGGTAGTTCAGATTGGATATTAGGAAAAAATGGTCAAGCACTGGAACAAGCAAACATGCTAACGTCTCTTTGGTGTTTGCAGGGGTTTTCTTTTCCAGAGGCGTATCTCTTGTTTAAGCTCTTTGAGGTCAGCACTGGAAACTGCGAGTTCAGAAGTTATTCCCCAGGTTTGTGGGGTGTGACTGATACAATGCACGTTTAAGAGACTAATTACTCAGGGGGTGACGTTTTTTCAGGCCGAGTGGTTATGAATATGTTTGGGTTGTCCTGGTTGCAAAGATTTCAGCTCTAGGGAAAACCTAACTGCAGTTATGAAATATAGCGCTTTTTATTGATGAATACTCAATTAGATATGTCTGACTTTATGATTATGGTTTATGGAATATATATATTTTCCAAATTACTTTGATGGATATATTTTGTTGTCGTCTTGGGATTGAATTCACCAGAATACAAATATTTACTTTTTGTAGAGCTTGAAGTGTTCATCCCTGTGAATAGCAGTGGATATCTTATTGAATGACACTCTCTCTGAGAGAGACTCAGGAAGTTAGGAAGAAAAAGTAAATGAATGGATGAAAAAATACCATATCACATAAGTGGGAATTTAGGATAAGATTTTCACCTATAAAGTGCATTAGCAGACAATCAGATGAAGTTTCTTATCTGGGTACACAGTTATTATTTGAAACTATTCATTGTAGCGATCACAAAAATCAGCCATGTACACTTTATGAAAAATCCTGGTGTGGCCAGTAAACAGTGATGGACCTCAGGATGGTGACAAGGTGTATGAAGCAGGTCTGGTTTATACCCAGATGATGCTCCCGCCCCCTGAGTCAGAGCTCATTCATGCTGATGAGAGCTCCATGGTGCGCAGCTGGCGCAGACTCAGGCGTTTGACACTTCCAGCAGAGCCAAAGGCAGCAGCAGTGCACAAGCAGAATGGAGACCCTGAGCCTGCACTCCTTATACCTGCGTGAATAGCCTGTATTTGCAGGGTAATGAAAAAATGTTGTTTTGCAGAAAGAGAGAGCGAGCTGTATTATAGCAGCCTTCACAAATCCTATCATCAGTGTTGTAACACAATCTGCTCTTTTTGAAAGAAATATTTGTAACAGAAAATGGGCTGATCGTTCTCCTGTGAGTGATGGAGAAGGCTTCAGGTGCCTGTATGATTTTTTTTTAACTCAGTTCTATTTGAGGCAAAATCCCATTACTTTAGCATGAGCCAAGGCCTTAGTACAAAAGAAGGACTTTTGGCTCAGACACTGCATGTAGAATTGGATATACATTTATATCCTTTCAGCAAAACACTTTTTAGTCCAGAAGCACTCGTTTGATTCAGATTCTGTACAACTAATTTTACGAAGTGCCCTATGACTGTAGTTTGAAAATATTGATTTAAAATTGCCTCCTACATTTAAGTGAGTGTTACTTAAATTTAGGATATGCTTCATCTTTTACTACATTTTTTTTAAAGTGGAAGTACATTAATTTTAATAGCTAGAGGTAATGCTGTAAGAAGAATCCTCCAGAGCATTGACCTTTAGAGATAAAGGTTACAATGCAGATCTCATTTGATGTGTTAAAACCTGTAGGATATTATCAGTGGCATCACTTTTTATCATACTTCCAATCTTGCCTAATTAATTAATGTGCATTGTATATCCCAAAGAAACAGAAAGGCTTCCTTTTCAGTTTATGGTTAAAAGGGCTGCTCTGGCAGAGCATACCTCGTTTTGACTACTGAGATTTCCCAAGAGGTTATTCTCTAAGATTATCTGCTTATTTTTATAGTGTATGAAGCTGGTCCTAATAAGGTTGTGAAGAGATACAGAACTGGGAACACACAGAGGAAAAATAAACGATTTACATGAAGCTGCTGACTTTAACTACAGTTACGTAGATCAGGTGTTCCTGTCTAAAACATAAAGATTAGGCCCTACCACAGTAATTCAAAACATGTTTTAAAATATGTTCCTCTACAGCAGAAAAATGTCATGCATCTTTCTAAGTATTATGTTACAATAACATGAGAATTAGGCCTGTAAATACTGTAATCACAAACTGAAGCAAATACATACCTTCGCCTTTCTTTTTGCTCACCTGCTAATGACTAGTTCATGAAATAATCTAAATAGAGTAGTGCAGAAAATTTCTAGCTGATATTAGCTTCAATTCAATTAATTTATTCTCAGGTGGGTTAGGTGGGACCTTGTATTTGCAAGGCACGTAGTCTGGTCCTCGGCTCAGTTTCGTTATTACCAAGATGGAGCGCTTGACGCACTTGCTTCTAACTTTCAGATGTGCATTGCCAAACCTATTTTATTATTGGATTTATAAGCTGCACTCAAACAGTGTGGTCTGGTATTAGCACTATCAACACAAGAGCCCGTCTTCATCTATCAGCTAGAGAAAGAAGAACAGCATGGCAGAGGGACCATTTCATGTGAAGGGTGGGATTAGCCTCATCTAATTTCAAACATTTACAGTGTGAACAGCTACATCTCAACTTGTTACTATAGCTCCCTCTTTAAATGGAGAGAGTAAAGTTATTTTAGTTTGTATTCATCTGACATGCTTTCAGTGTCTACTTTATAATTAAATATTTGAATGAATATTTGTCAGATAAGTCCTACCTCAAGGGTGAACAGGCTAATGAGCTCTCAGGAGGTTGGATGATCCCACTGGAAGGAGCTGGACTGAAACATAGGTTCAAATCTTTGTTCAGTTACAGTCTTTCCATTTGAAGTTTAGATGTTATCCAGACTTTCTATACTTCAACTTCCTGTATATACAACGTAGGTGACAAGTAATGTTTTACAAGTAGAACCATTTCTGTAGCATGTCTAAGCTGTGTAACTTTACAGCTGTGCAGCTGCATTAGTTTTGGTTTGTGTTGTCTATTTAAATACCTGTGGTCATGATCACTGGAACAATGAAAGCCTGAATTTGATAAACCTCTAATCTCTGCTTGCCAAGTGGTAAATTTTAATAAGCATGAACTCTGCCTCATGAGTAAGAGTACAGAAGAGACAAAAGGGCTCTGTGGATTGTAATGGCTCATGTCCATAATGAGAGTGACACACTTTTCTAAATAGCATGGAAATGGGCAATGAATTTTAGTGTGCATAGCATCTTCTGCCAACTCATTAAGTATTCCCCTTTGCATTACTGTAATATGGCACTTGGGCCCAGAACACAAGTCCAGTGAAAGTGCCAACTTTTGCTTGAATATATGCTTTTTTTTAGTTTCTAAATGAAGCGGCCATTCCCAAACATACAATGAGGGAGAGTAGTTTAGCAAGTGTTGTCTGTGTAATCCTTTTCAGTGTTTCTTGCCTTGCTTTTAATTTAGATTGTGGAGTGCTAGTTTTGTAACAATTTAGTGGTGCTCACCAAATGTGCATCTTTACGTAAGCAGTAAAAGGTTGTCTTATTTTAAATTGTGAAAGGCTGACTGCTGATGCAGGCGTTCTCATCAGCCCTGTGTGAAAAGCTGCTGTGTTACTGCAATGCTCCTTGCTCCATCTGTGGTCTCCTAGCAACTTCGTCTTGTACCTAATGTCTACATCAGGCTGGAAGGTATATAATATCCTATTTCAGACTGGATAAGTTCAAACAAGAAATTTCCTTGTACTCAAATGGAACAGTTCCACAAAAGAAACACTTGCATTAAGAAACTTACTAAAAATGACCAACGAGCCAGTACGGGAGTTCTTAGTTTCACAGGCTTACCAACATTAGGGCAGCACAACTCTTTTGGGGAACATTCAGAGCCACACATCTCAGGGGAAAGCTTGGTACTTTTTCTTGAGAGCATGCCTGGAAGATGGTGAGCCAAAGACAGCCCTGGTGACGGTTCCCTGGACTTGAAGAGAGTAAATGATGCCATAGCTCAGTTTGGCCCAGTGCCTTTGAAAATGCGAAATGAGAGGCGCTGATCTGTTTTGAAGCACATCTCCCCAGGCATCTGCGAAATTGCAGGTTTTGTTAGGCTACACTAAGGGAAAATTCACTTTCCTCAGCCCTCCAGTCATTTTAACTCAAGTGTTTCCTTTTTTCTGATTTTAATAATTATCAATTGCTTTAAAAAAACCAAAATCACACCCATTACTTGCAACTTCTATTCTTTTGAAGGGACTTTGTCATATCCAGTCATATCCATGCACCCACTGTATGACAGTGTTACTGCATATGTGTTGCAATTACAAAGGTAAGTGGAGTTTAATATGACTAGTGGGTGCACAACAGCAACTTTGTGGAAGAAGCTGGTCTGAAAATTAGATTAATATTTATTCTACTGAAGAAGGAAGTTTCCCGAAGAGTTGGTTATTCTTTTAGGTGACATGCATTTCTTGTTTTAATCAGGTACCTAGGTAAAGTCTACAGTAGATGATGAATGTAGACTTTCAAAGCTACCAGGGCTTGATCCTGCACAGGATAAGGGTCAGCATGCTGTGCCTACAATCGCAGGGCACAGAGGCATATCAGGATTGGCAGTCCAGTGAAAGACCAGCTTGAGTTAATTAATTAGAAGGCTGTGAAGATATTCTGTTTCTGACTGCTGGGAGGAGGATACCTGAAAGACAAGCAGAGAGCTAACTAATAACGTGAGGATCACTGAGAAGAGGTTTTGTCTTTAGACCTGGCCATTCTTCTCTCATGCCATGCTTTCTCTGACATTGTTGTTCTGTGAGTAAGCAGCACAAGCACCTTTCTGTCTATACTTGTCTCCATGGCAAAGATAAAGCATACTTGTAGAAACCAGGGCAGGTACCCAGGGCACGTTGTGGACTTTTCCATTGTTTATTAGTTTGCAGTGACTACTGCATGTTCACAACTCTTTGTGACTCACAGTGTTTAAATTTAGCTGAGTATAGAAATGCTTCTGTAATTCAGTCCTCTTCCCTAAAGCAGACAAAATCTTACTATGATGGCTTCACCTAGCTTGTAACTTTGTCCTAGTACCTCACAGTAAGCAGATACTTTTGTTTCCTTCTTCAGGTGACATAAGTACACGCACAGGGAAAACCAGTGAGTGTTTCAAGATTTAGATTCCCGCGTGGGATTTGTGGCCACAGGATGTGCAGCTGGATTGTGGGGTTAGGTCTAAGGTCACGGTGTGACATCCCTCACTGGTCTGATTCTCACGGTTCAGCAGTTGTTCCAGACACAAACGCCTCCAAGTAATACTCCAGATGTCTGGCTAGTAGTAGAGCTGGTTGGGAATTTTCCATGGAAAACACTTTTTGCCTGATAACACTAAATGATCAAAACCAAAAACTTCCATAGGAATGTCTTGCCACATTTTCATCAGGCAAATTTACCAGATTTTGGTGAATTTCTGATCAGAGAAAAACTTGCTCCAGAATAGTAAATAGATTAGTTACTAGGACAATCACCTGGAAAAAAAAGACTTTAAACAAAGTGTTGAAGTTGTGTCCTTTATGAAGGGGAAAAAAAAAGGCATTCTTGGTTATCTAGGAAGGCAGATATCCTGTGATACTCTTTGGCCCCTGGGCTTGGATTGAGGCACTTTGTGCAGCTGCCAAAACTTCACATTCTGGTTTTGACTGTTCCAGTCAGTGGAGAACTTTCATGCTGAAGCTGAAATTTTCTATGGTTATTACTGTCATTGACTCTTTATTCAAACAAAAAGAAAGCAATAATAACAAGAACAACAGCAACACAACCCACCAGGTGAACAAATAATTAAATCTGTGGTGTACACAGGAATTTCAGGAGGTTGACATTGCTACATCTTTACAAAGGAACAATGGACAAAAATCCTTAGAAAATGAGAATTGCCATGTGTATAGTGATATTATATATTTATATAAAAAAGACAAAACCCCCATAATTTAAAATTATCCGTGAATATTTAAAGAATTGGGCTAGGGAACCCAGGGTAGCTGAATGCTTAACTTTTATTTCTCCTAAGTCCTAAATATCTATTCTCTTCTTCCCTGAGTGTGTCTTCCTGGCATATAAAAATTAAAAGTCGGGTTTCCACTATCAACTACAAGACTATTTTTTCTTATCTCCTGAGATGGAGAAGAGATGGAAAACATTACAGAAAAAATAAATAAAAGTGGTGATAGAATACACAAACCTACAAGGACTCACAGAAGATAAGCAGTAATACACTGAGAAACAAGCACGGATTTTACATAAAAGTAGTGCTTTATTGGCTTTTATGCAGTCTGACCACATAAGCATGAACAGAAAATGCTGCTAGGCTTGAATTGCCACCTCACTGAGTTAATAGGCACAGGTGATCCCAGAGGCCTCTGAGTGGGACGTAGAGGGGAAAATGCCTTGCCCTTTGCAGCTGTTGAGGTGGTTGCTACCTGAGGGTCTGTGTTTCCAGCTGCGGAGATGCTGTCAGGCGGCTGCTGCATTGCTACATCATCTGCCTCTCCTTTCAGTAACCGAGCTGTCTGCACCTGCTTTTTGATCTGCCTGCTTTAAAATGAAGGAAGCCTCTTCTGGCCAGTGCTAGTGATATTTATTTATTGTTGTCATCTCAACTATATACATTGTCTTTTCTACACTGGGCAATATTTTTATTTCAGAACCACTATTACATCACTGATGTGCCTTCATGTTCTGTCTCTCTTCCAAGGGTCCAAACAGTGAAGTCCCATAATCCAAATGTTTTACTTTATCTGGGGCCATAATGTGCCATAAATTGCACTTTTTAGAAGCGAATAGGGCAATTCTGCCTCCTCCTTTGATCTGACCCTCCCTGAGAAGCAAGAGATGGTGTTATGCCTCTACAAGCCCTCCAGTGTGCAAAAGTAAAACATCGTTTTACATGCAACTCGGGCATTCATGTGCTGGGTGACAATGCTAGCATAGCTCCCTCTTCTTTCACCCTGATGCAGGCTGGAGAAAAAGATTCAGGGGCCTCTTTCCATCTCCTCCTTCTCCCCTCGCCTTTGTCTCCTACTGCTTGAATAGTTTTGGATAAGGTGCACTGGAAATAAAAACCAAAAATATGGAGCTGAGCTGCATGCACTTTTGTATACTGCATACCTTCTGCTACACATTTAAAGGGCATAGCTCTCCTCTCCACGAGCTATTAGTTATCTTGCCCCTTTAATACAATTTTACTGGGAGGGTTATGCTCACTGCAGGAAAGAGCCCCCCCAACACAAAGTTTTTCTGTGTTGCAGGGAAGAGCACCTCAGTCCTTCTCTTTTCTGACCCTGGATTGCAAGCAGAGCCTTGCACAGAGTCCCAGAAGAGCTCCCTGTGGGTTGTCTCATGGAGAACAGTGTCTTTCTCAGCCCCACAGGGTATTCCCATAGATATGTTAATCTTTATGCAGATCTGGCTCCATACTCTGGCATCCACAGTTACAGGATTTTTAGAAGCAGATTTTTGCCAGCATCTCTTCTGCAAGATTAAGAAGAAGAAAGTCTATTTGTTAATGGCAATTCTCTACTTTTCTTCCCCCATTCCCTCTAACACACACACTTCTGAGAAGACAAAGTCTGCAGTTTTAAGCACCAGTTAAAAAACTCTGTCCCATAACTGTTGTCATTATTCTGTGCTAAACAGTGAGTCATTGCACTGTGCTACGTTTGAGTGATCAGTTCAGATGGGGAGTGGATGCTGGAGGATTATACTTGGCCTTCTGTTTGAAGCTGACAAGTTCAGCAACATTGTTCAACTGTTTCAGAATAGTTTAGTTCCCTAAGGAAGAATGTATTTCCTGCCATAAATAAATCCATAAACTAAATCTTTAATGGTATTTCAGCTTCCTTTCATATGAGACATAGAGTATTTTGGAAAGAATGCCAATACTTCAGAGGAACTTGCGACAGCTTCTTCTGTTCAAATATCTTCCTTAAATTTAAACTAGGGTAAAAGTCATTCAATGTAAATAATCGTCTTCAGAGACTTCATATTGAATAACCTGAACTTTTTTTTTTTTTTTAAATAAAACAATTCCATATTTTGCTATATCTCATATTTGGGTTTTGGTTTTGCTTTAATATTTTAAAAAGAGAGGAAAGGAGAGGCAAAGACATTAGTTTTGAATGGAGAAGGGAAAACAAGGTACAAATAATCTAAGGATGTTCAGTTAATTAAAGGGCTCTTTGGCTTCTTCCTAGCGTGTGAGCTATTTGATTAGGTCAATAAAAAGAAAGAGGGAAGTGGTATAAACAAAAGTGGATTAGGATGTTCTGGGATTTCTCCCACGTGGCAGAAGTTGGAAGGGCCCAAGTGGTAATTACCCTGAAGGAAGATCTGATTTTCGTCTGGATTTGAAGCTGTGTTACAGGAAGAAGAATCAACCCTGAAGAGGAAGATGGGAAATGATGTATTTCTGAGATCCCATTTTTCCTTCCTGCAAAATCTCCACACTAGGAAACACAAGGCCCTGGATAATTTCTTACTGGGATATAGTTTTCCTAGAGTGAGCAAGATAATTCTTGACATTTAGCTAAATATTCTAATAGAATCATAGAATCATAGAATCATTAAGGTTGGAAAAGACCTCTAAGGTCATCGAGTCCAACCGTCAACCCAACACCCCCTATGCCCACTAAACCATGTCCCTGAGCACCTCATCTACCGGTCTTTTAAATACCTCCAGGGATGGTGATTCCACCACTTCCCTGGGCAGCCTGTTCCAAGGCCTGACCACTCTTTCAGTAAAGAATTTTTTCCTAACGTCCAGCCTAAACCTCCCTTGGCGCAACTTGAGGCCATTTCCTCTCGTCCTATCGCTGGTTACTTGGGAAAAGAGACCAACCCCCACCTCANGCTTCACCATTAAAATCTAAAATGACAAAAACTGATCAAAAGTCATAGAATCATAGAATAGCCCAGGGTGGAAGGGACATCGAAAGATCATCTAGTCCAACCTTTCATGGGAAGGGGAGCCTAGGTGAGATTATGTAGCACCCTGTCCAATCTCATCGTGAAAACATCCAATGATGGGAACTCCACCACATCCCTGGGGAGATTGTTCCAGTGAGCGATGCAAAAAAATTTCTTTCTTATGTCAAGATGAAACCTCTTCCAGTGCAAATTGTACCTGTTGTCCCTTGTCCTCTCCATGTGTCTCCCTGTGAAGAGAGAGCCTCTGTTCTCTCTGTAGTTGCCCTTTAAGAACAGGAATACTATGATGAGGTCCTCCTCCCAAGCCTTCTCTTCTTCTCAGGGAGAAAAGACCTAATACCTTCAGCCTTTCCTCATAGGGCAGGTTCTCCAGCCCTTTGGTCATCTTTGTGGCCCTCCTTGGGACCATCTCCGGTCTGTCTGCACCTTTCTTGAGTTGTGGGGGCCAGCGCTGGACACAGTATTCCAGGTGCAGCCTGAGTGGGATGATCATGTCTCTATCTCTGCTGGTGATGCCCCTGCAGATGCAGCCCAGGATCTGATTTGCCTTTGTTGCTGCTGCGGCGCACTGCTGACCCCCCAGCAGCCTGTTGTCCACCAGGACCCCCAGCCAGCAAGGCTGCTCCTCAGCCATGCAGATGCTAGCCTGTACCGGGCTCTCTGGTTATTCTGTCCCAGGTGATGTGATGATATATTTATATTGTTAAAATTTGATGTTCATCTGGGAGACATAATGTGTTCTTTACAAAAGAATAAATTGTCAGTTGTCTGTGGAAGTAGTGACACCTCTTACATTAATTTTAATGGAAAGTGAGTAATTAAATTCCTGTGTTCCTTTTTAAAAATGTATCTTTTCTGTCATCTTTCTGTAGCATACCTGTTTTTCTTTCTTTTCTTTTCTTATTTTGTAGTAGGTCCATTTGTGCTACATTTTGAAAATGAATGAAAAAAAGTAATAAAATCCTCTTTACGAGAAAAAAAAAAACTGTAAGTAGGGAGATTTTTAACTACCATTCAGTTCTAAAGTTCATTTGGAAAGGAACTAACTACTGTTGTTACTGTTTTACTACTGTTATTTCTGCAGGCTGGTCCTTTAGAAACCACTCTGTAGCCACAAACAACATTTCGCAGAACTGAGTTATCATCAATGTGATTTACTTAAAAGAAGCAGACTGTTACTAAACCTTAACTTAAAGAAGTCTTTTCTGGTTTTTCACTAATCTATGACAGTGACAATGACAAATACATAATATGAAATATGAAATATTTCCCTGTTATTTCAGTGAGTGTTCCTGTTTTTTTCTGAAAAAAATGCTGTGATCTGAAGGTGGCCTGATTGTCAGAAAATAATTGAGCTTTGTGGTCTAAAAATCAGGCATCTGTGGGGTATCTCAAATAGGACAATTAAAATCACTACTCGCTCCAAACTTTAAAGTAGGTAGTCTATTCAAAAAGTTGTTTTTATGCTCTCTGGTTATAGGAGTTTGATCTTTCATTTATTTGTGATTTCTGTTTGCATCTTGTGTTTGTCTTTTTATCTTTTCCAGTTTACAGAGCTGGTTGTATAGACCATCTTCAGTAAGTGATTATTGCACTTTCTTTCCAATATTATGAAAAGGTCATCATCTCACAACACACTGGTTGCTTGAACTTAGAAAATAACATCATTATTCAGATGTCTTTTTGACCAAAACTCCTATTCCTCTAATAAAAATAGTCCAGGTTTTATAGATAATGGAAACATTTCAAACTTGGTTAGCTAACTACACATTTGTGCATCTAAGTGGTTTAGGAGCTGAGCTCAAGTTCTTTGACTTAAGTAGAAAATCTTTTGCATTTAGCTACCTTTGTCCAGCCTTAGATTTTTTGAGGTGAAACTGCCATTTCTGACTATCAGTTTATACAGACTGGAAGGGATATATATAGAAAGACTGAACAGTTTCTTCTCTATATTACAAGTCTATCTGTCTTCAAGAATTTGCTCAAAGTGGTACAACTGTACCATCTTGTAAAACCAAAAGCATGTGGAATGTCGCTGAGGCATTAAAATCAACACAAGCCATAATTGCTCAGCAGCTCTCTGGATTTCTCTTTCTATATATTATTTTCATGGAATGAATTTTCTAAGGAATGGAGTGCTCTGAAGGTCTGATCTGATATGTGAGACCTTTTGTGTATAGGACATGTGGTCCCTGAAGTATTAAGTAAGTTTTATAAAATTAAATTTTAGTTACGTAGCAGCTTTTTCTTCAACTATGAATGCATGTAAGGAATCTGTATTATCTAAGAACTGGATCTACCTTCGTTGTGTTGAATTACAAAGTGAAGGACTTGCACCTACCAAATCACTGCAGACCTTCAAACTTCTATGCATTTAGCTGATGCTTGCCAGCCCTAAACTGGTCTATTTTTGACTATCTAGAAAACTACATCTGTCTGGCCTTACTGAAACGAATACTAACAGCTATTCACCTTAGAAAATGAGTTAATAGCCAAGTCCATGTCCCACACACAATTATGTTTAGGTTCAAGCAATAATAACAAGACCTCTGAATCATCAGAACAAACTATTTCTATGGAAATAATTCCTTAAATATATATAAATATTCTCTGTGTGTGTGTGTGTGTGTATACACACGCATATATTTTTATGAAAGGCCAGATTCAGCAAACCCATGTGTGACTGATCTGCATACATATGAACAATTTGTAGCCTTACAGACTACTGTTATGACTAAAGGTAAGAATGATCATTGAATGTGTAATTTTGCCATTTTTCAATAGGTCAGGTGTTTCATGATTAAAACATAATTATAAAAGAAGTTAAGATCAAAATATGTTAGTGGGACTACTTTTTTGAAAGAAGAATCAATAACATAAGTGTTCAAGAGAATGCAAGTTCGGGTAGTGATTTTATTTTTTAACGTAGCTTTTGTGATAATCACAATTTCAACTTTAAAGCCTGTGGAAGCCTAAGAAAACCATACAGTTTCTGTAAATACATTGATAGATGTTTTCTAAAGATGTCACTTTAAATTCTTAGCTTACATGCACCGAGACAACATGAAAATATCTCCCAAATTCCCAACTGAGTCTTTCCCTTTTCCTATATAAACTCTCAAACTCTAATTAATCTAATTTCAACACATTTTAATTTTAACATGGACAAGGTATTGTAAGCCCTGAAATTTTGTAGTGGTGTGAAGACAGTTCCATTGTTTCTAACTCCAAAATACCAGTCTCAATTTCACTGGGCTATCTGTGAATGAGAACTTTCTCAAAGGTGAAAATTAAAAGAAGATGACGTGGAGTTCAAACTTAGGTTTTTTATTTCAGTATGTGTTTACCACAAAACCTCACATCTCTTAGAAAGCTGTTTGATATTCAAATTTACAGTCTCCCTTTTCTTAAACTTTCATGGAGAACAAAGCATGATTACATTCTGTTTGGCACTTTCTGAAACCTTTTCTCTACTGTAATTAGAATAAAGTTTTCACAGGCTTCAGTGAGTCCTTCATTTAATCCCATTTGTCCCCAGGGTACCATCCCCTGCAAACTGGGCTCTATCTTTAAGCGTTATGTCAGCTTTCAGGGCCACTGGACTAGATGGTCATTTGGTCTGATACAGTACAGTTGTTCTTACACTCTTATCTGATTTATTGCCTGTTCCTAGTCACAGACCTCTGCAGCTAAATGTCAACTTCTTTTTCTGAAGGAATGGCACATTTAATAGCTAGGATAGCTCAGATAACAAAAACAACAAAAGAGAGTGCAAAAATTCTGTCTGCTATGACTGAGGTCATGGTATCTATTTCAGTCTGGTTACCCTACAACATTTTATGGTTGCTTATACTCTGCCATTTCCTCCCCAACGGACTCGTAGGGAGCTTGTGAAATTGCTAATTGTAAACATATTGAGGAGAATATAACATCCTTCTTCTGTTCTCAGAGCTTTCATTATTTCTGAGCATTTGCCAAAGAATTTTTAGCCTTTTTGGTTTTCATAAGCTCTTCCTTGATTTTTGCCGTTTCTTTCATTGTGTGTATTGGTTACCTAAATTATGTGACATTTTTGCTCCCTGGACAGAGGAAAAACTTTTAATGCATGAGAATGAATGGCAAATAGCTAAATAATAAAGCCTACCCTTGTTCACACGCAAAGACTATTGTTTACAGGAGATGGGGTTAATTTTGCAAAGATCTGTTCCCTAGTGAACACAGTGAGTAAGTTTTTTGGTCTGATTGTTCATGACTAGAAAGAATTGAACAGTCATTCGGAATCAACGTGATTGTTTGCAAACATATCTTTTGCAGAACGGAGAAAGGTTATTCTCGTAGTAGAACTGTCTTTCCAGGTATATCTACACAAACTTATGGAGCCACACTCTACAAACTGCAAGCTATAAGACAGTGCAGAGTTTCCAATTTAGTTTTCAGTGAGGCTAACCATGGCATCCTGGATAGTGGTAGTATAGGGCTCAGCTTACCTTGGCTTAGAAGTGTGAGTCAGGTATATCATCCTTTTTCTTTTTTTGACAGTTCTATAAGTAGAGCCATCTGAGATTTCTTTTTTTCTTTGTTTGTGGTGAAATGTTTTGCGCATATGAAAACACAGATTCTTTTAAAACAAGACTTTTTGTGAAATGCATTAGTTTTAATGATGTTTTAATAGAACAAAAAATTCTATGGTTTAGGATGGCATTTCTGGAAAGATAAAAAGGCGTTAAGAGCAGCCAGTGGTTAAGTGGAGTGTAGAAAACCAAGCTCAGTCTCCATGGCTTAAGCAAAGACGAATGTCCCACACTCCAGATGAATGAGTACCACTAAGCCCGAAATAGCATAATGGCTGTTCTTGAGATTGTCATGGTTTTCTCATTTCATATTTTGAAGGACCTCAGTTTTGTTTCATAGAAAAGATGCTTAAAAACTGCAATTTATACAAAATTGACTGTTTTTCTTGCTAACCTGAACAACAAGCATCATCATTGCACAGCCCACATAACACTAATATTAAAATGAAATCTAAGCTCTAAACAATGTTTTGCAAGAAGAATAAAAATGTTTTTTCAAGAAAGTAGAAAGTGAGAAATAAATGCATGTTTTAGAACCTTGTCTATGTTTGGTGGACATCTGAACCCTCAAAAATTACCTTATAAAATTTGGAGCTCTGTTTGGAGCTATGACCAAATTACAACTGATGATTACTTTTAGTTCAGTCTTCTGAAGACAGGAAAGCAATATGGAACCCTGAAGTTCCTAAAAATTCTTCTCTATACCCTCCCTTACTCCTTCNGGTTAAACCATGACATCCCCAAAAAAGGGAAAGAAGAAAAAAGCCAATAGGAAAAACTTGGTAGAAGTGATTGCACACCTCTGAACAGCAAATCTGTGTACATAAGAACCAAACAGCAGGTTTACAGGCTGTGGAAAGCACTGAAATGTGGGGAATTTTCTGTGGTAGAGGTCTGTGCTACCAGTTTTTCTGCTGCTTCCTTTGCAAGAACATCAGCAAAGAGCAAATCTTTAACTGGACTTGTGGTTTCCTCAGCAGAAGGACGTGATGCAGACATGAATATAGTTTATTTTGCCATCTAGATAAAGCGTTCATTTTAATTCATTCTGTTTGCAAACAGTCCATCTCCCGATGTGTCTTGCACAGTAATGACAATGTTATGAATAATGCCCTCACATCCTGATGCAATTCCTTCCTGAGCATATTGCCAATTTAGTGGGACAAGGTTCCAAAATGAGGATGTGACTCATGTGTTCTCTCATTACTTTGGGTTAACAGAAGATGATACCTTTATAGCCCAATGCTATTACAGGAACTATAGTTTTCCCATGTTTGCTGTGACGCATCTGGAATTCTTACCGGTGCATGAAAACCAGATACACGTCTTTGTCTGTTGCTGGTATGCCTCTCTATGGGCTTAGCCTATCAAAACTTAATTTACATTGGTCCCCCCTGTCCACACTCCTCCTCTCCCGTTCCTTTGTTTTGTCTTGTATTGGAATTCTGCTTTTAAGGCATTTTCTATAAGCAAGATTCTCATTTACTCCACGTGATTGTGCCCAGGCATATTGGTTAAAGTCTTTACGATTTGGTAGTTACAGCATTTAAAATCCCCATGAATTAATATGTATAAACAGGCATTAT
The DNA here is from genome assembly GCA_013400755.1 of Pelecanoides urinatrix. NCBI lineage: Eukaryota > Metazoa > Chordata > Aves > Procellariiformes > Procellariidae > Pelecanoides > Pelecanoides urinatrix. Next base: position 27,018 of record VZTQ01016309.1, on the reverse strand, counting down.
CATCCTTCCCATGAATACCCCGAAAGAGGCCTGTGTTTTGTCTTGTATCACACCCTTAACTGCTACAACCCCTCTTACCTTCCCAACAGCTGTTCTCCTTAAAGCCAGGCATCCTAACCATCCCACAGTATACTGCCCACTCAACAGCTTGCATTGCCCTTTGCTGTCTTACCTTGCCTTTGACCCATGCTTTTTCGGGCAGCCTTTGAATCAGTGAGAGTTCATTAAAAAGGTTCAAACACTGTTCTGTGTGTAATCCAGGACATCTGCTGCAGCGTGCTGTCAGCTATCAGTATCAGCACGGGGCTGACTGGGTGGAAATGCAGTCAGCCAAATCATGTGATTTGATGGTACCTTCTGTTTTAAACTCTATCAGACTGGACTGAGGTGATGTCAGAAGTACCACTTGTGACCTCCACAGAAATGGCACATTATCAAAACTGTTACTTTTAGAAATAATTTGGGGGGAGGGTTTCCAGATGTCTCCAGACTAAGCAGAAATGGTTCTGTTCCTATGAAAAATATTTTAAAATCCATTGTATGCCAATTTTCTAATGAATTAGTTTGTTTAAATAAAGTCAAGGGTAGGTAGAGGGGAGCAGTGACTCTTGCTGCTGAGTCAGAGGACAGTTCTATCATTGCCTTGTTCTTACAGCCAGGACAGCAGACCAAGGAAAAGCGAGCTGCAGTCAAGTAAGCTGCCATTAATTAGTGCCCAAGGGTTACAACAAAAGCCTCTCTTCAGTCCAATGAACGTTTGAGGAACCCACCCACTGCATAGCTTTGAAAAATCCAGCAAAGAAAGAAGACCAGAAATACACTGGCAATGAAGGGAGAGGCAAATATTGGAGTGACTTGTTCCAGGTTTACACCAGTTAGTTCAAGCAGCTGTAACAGTCTGGTGAGGGCATCACACGACATGGGGCTCAGCAGAAGGTGATATATCTTTCACCTCAGAAGACCCAGAGTCGCAACTAGTTGGAAACAAGGAACGCTGAAAAGGTGTCACTCTGCACTTGTCATGGTTCTGATAATTTTTCATAGGTGTTGACAACTGCCATGATTTGAGTCAGGACAGTAGACCTCATAGCCCTTGGGCTGACCCAATAGCAGTGCTGTGCTTCTGTGGCTGTACTGGGTCAGATCTGAACAAGCTCATCTTAACATAGCTTGGAGTCTGTGTGCCTCACTGAAACTTCCAGTACAAGTAATAGCTTTAAAGATATTTCAAACAGAAAAATAGAAAAATAGCCTTTCTTGGTTTGGCAAAAACTAGAGATACAAAGAACTTGTGTTTGCTTGGCAACATTTCCTCATGATTAATATGAAAGTGTACTTCCTTGTTAACAGGTTCTTCACACATAGGCATAATTTTTAAGGTACACTGTTCTATGATTTTGACAGACATTAATGAAATGTACACTTTAAAGGAGAAGATTTGGTTCCCTTTGCTCATATTGGCATATTAAGTTCAGGTACATGAATTTGGATGGTTGCTGATGTGAAGAAAGCTCCTGTTTATTTTTATAGAAAATAATTAATTGACTTCAGAGAAGAGGAAAGGAGTTTTCATTACTCTTCCCACATTTCTACAATGGCGAATGGTGTCTATGGAACACGTAGTCTGAACATAATTCATCTTTCCCATGGGGATTATTAGAAGTGCATTAGGATTCTCTGAATTTGCTTACAAACCAAGATCAATTTCTGAGACTAACTGAAGAAAAATTGTGGTGAGTTATCAGACACAGTCCACTGTAGTAGCTGCTTTATAATGAGCTTTTAGACACACCATAATGCAGTCTATTGTTGCAAGTATCTTTTGTACGCACACCGCCTACCTTTTATGAAGTAATTAGAATTTAACGTGCTACAGCTTTGAAATGTATGAAGCCAAACCCTTAATGGGGAAGCTTCTGGGATTAAACAGTTTTGCAGTGAGAAATCTTAAATGTGTTTTGACTAATTTCATTCAAGGTTCATTGAGCGTTTTTATATAAGTGAATCTCTTAATTTTGTGGGCCTTACCACTCTAATTAAAGATGTCATTGTTTTCATTTTACATTTCAGTCCTGAACATTTCTAATACAGCCGTAACATTTTTACTTAGTAATGAATTTATTGTTATAAAATCTCAGTTGCTGATTAGAATTTTAGAAAGTAAATTTTTAAATGCATGATCACAGGTTTGGCTGGCTAATGCTAAGTAATTGGTTTTGCTCTCTTACGCCTGTCACTGATGATCCAACAGGTGTGCCTGCTCAGCAAGGAGATCAGTGCAACAGAAAAGGATCAGTGGATTGATGGAGTTTGTGCTGAGGCCCTTACATCTACACCCAATACATTTTGAGGTTTTCACTTGGACTGATTTTGTTTATTGGACTGAATGCCTCCCCTGTATGTGATCTGAAAGACCAAATGTTGATTTGGACCCTGATATGCCCATAAGAGTCTGTCTTGACTTTGGTGTACATCTTGAGCACAGCTACTGCTTTAATTTCCTCTGACAGGGGTCTAGGTCATGCAGACCAAAACCACTTTGTAAAATGAGGCAATGTAGAGTAAGTGGGGACAACTGGGGCATGTGCTTCAAAACTGCACTATTTCTTTGAACCAAAACCACTGTAGGACATAGCCTCATTTTACTTTGGAGGTTGCTGCCCTTTAGTGAGGTGATCCTTTCTTTCATTCTCATGGATGCTGAATGTACAACTGCCAAAGTATTTCCTGTGAAAGGGGTTTTTTTGATAGTTATCTACATGAAGCTTAACTGTGATCATCTGTGGTGAGGAAGAGACTAATGCCAAACTAACATGACTAGTTCAATGTATGACTGCAGTGTATTAACAGAACTGACAGTCACATTCCTGAAGGATGACTGTCTAAAAAATCATATTACTTTTTCTCCCTGTCAAGATTGCACTGATTTGCTATGCATGGCGTACTCAATACTGCAAAGTATGTTGTTAGACATAGATCATAATGTTGTTACTAAAAAAAGTTAAAAATCCAAGTTTATATTGTAAGCAAAATTGGTTCAACATAGTTGCTGTACTCTCCTTTTGCACCTCTAGTAACCAGATTAATCTTATACCCTGATGTGATCAGAAGTTTTCTGCCAAAACAGGTTTTTGACTCCTGACATCAAAGATGTTTTCTAGAAATGCTGGTTTCAAGAACTATAATGACAGCTTCCTTGATGACCAGTGGAGACCACATAGTTTCTAGGATTTCACATCCTTTGATCATCCCCAGTGTCCTGGTTTCGACTGGGATAGAGACAATTTTCTTTCTAGTAGCTGCTGTAGTGCTGTGTTTTGGATTTAATATGAGAATTGTGTTAATATCACACTTATGTTTTAGTTGTTGCTAAGTAGTGCTTACACTAGTCAAGGACTTTTCAGCTTCTCATGCCCTGCCAGTGAGAAGCTGGGAGGGGGCACAGCCAGGACAGCTAACCCAAACTGGCCAACTCGGTATTCCATACCATATGACGTCACGCTCGATATATAAACTGGGGGGAGTTGGCCTGGGGTTGGCAACCACTGCTCGGGGACTGGCTGGGTATCGGTTGGCAGGTGGTGAGCAATTGCATTGTACATCACTTATTTTGTATATTCTTTTTATTACTATTATTATTATTTTTGCTTCCTTTTCTGTCCTATTAAACTCTCTTTATCTCAACCCATGAATTTTACTTTTTTTTTTCCACAATTGTCTCCCCCATCCCACTGTGGAGGGAGGGAGCAAGCGGCTGCCTGGTGTTTAGCTGTTAAACCACAACACCCAGTTCACCTATCAGATCTGGAGTCTACAAATCCCCTGTTCATATGAGGAAGGGTTAGGCCTCAAGCCTCCCTGCTGTGCTCCCAGGTCCTTAGACCCAGCTCAGAAGCTCCCTCGTGTCTATGGAGCCACTCCTTTTGCCCAGTGAGGACCTGAGACGGTACAAATCTTGTGAGTCCTGGTTCTGCTGAAGCTTCTGAGTTTGAGATCCTGGTCTCATCTGCTTTCCAAAATACTTAAATCATTATTTCTTAATTAATATTTTACAACCTGGATTCTGCTAAAAATGATACATTTCTTTCCTCAAAAGGAATGTGTTCCTCTTCTCATTTTCACACCTGCTATTACCATGGAAATAGATATTCCAATATTGGACACAACTCTGTACCTCAGTGACTGTTGAGTCACTTTTGAGTGTTGCGTGTACTTGCAGAGTACTAACTTCATTTTACATAGATTTGTTCAAGGAGATAAAACAGATTCTTTTAGCTGTCTTTTCAAAATGCTAAATCCTAGTTCAACCCAAATTTTTGGATGCAGTTTAAGGGAAATTCTAAAGAGAATGTGAACCAAGTTACACTTAATTTAAAACTGAAGTTCAAAATTTTCCGTTTCTTTAAGTGGTTTCAGGATTTAAAAAAATATTTCTCCTACCCCAACTGTTATTAAGAATGACAGGAAGACAGACTTTTCAGCAGTCATTTGAAACCCTCAAATGTATCACCACTTTCTAATTAGTTGTCCTTAAATTCAGTATGATGTTAGAGTTAAAAAAGGCATTCATGTATTAATACATCCTGTCCATCTTTCTGTCGACATCCTTACAATGTATTTTCAAGTGTTTTTACTTGTTCCTGAAACAAAAGACCTATATGATGTAGCTTAGCACACGTGCCTCAGGAGTCTGTTGCTGCCATTAATATAGTCTGTTTGGGCCTAGGGAAGCTGGATATTCATCTGTGTCTTCATTTCCATTTTATTATTTCTAGTTGTGTCCCCATCTGCCATATCTCCCTCTTTGACATTAACACCTTGTAGATATTTGTAGATGATTATCATGTTCTCCCTATTGAGTAATACTTAGCCAAGCTGTGAATAGTTACAGGTTTTTTAGTTTTCCTCCTTAAACAAATCCTTTCAAGGATCAGAACAGATTGTTGATCTTTTCAGAAATCACTCCTGTTGACAGTACCTAGGTTTTAACTTAATATTCTTGGTGTGGTTGAACTAGAATTCTGTAGGAAGGAACAATTTAGAGTGTCATATGATGTTGATAACCCCAAATTACTTTTTTTATGTGACCAGATTGCATGTTAACTCAAGTTCATTTTGGTCTTCACTCAGGAGACCTTACACAGAATTTTCCATTTTTTTCTCTTGAATTGTGTGTTTGTAGTTTGGAATATATTTCTAGATGCATTCAGTTTGTGTGATCAGTTAACTTCAAATGTGTGTTGTTTATTGCAGATGATCAACAAACACAGTAAACAAAATTCAGCATAATTTACTTTTACTTACTAGGCGCAAGTATAAACAAGATTAAGTTCAGGCATATTTCATGTACTTTATTTCATTTATCCACTTAATTTCAACTCAAGTTAAATACAAATAAAAGTGATTAAATTGACATAATTTAATCTTCACAAAACCACAGTCAGTCTCTCTGAAATGTCTAATTATTTCTTTCTCTCCAACTGTTTCCCCTTAATTTTTTAAGGCTAAAACATAGACTTTGAAGCAATAATATCAAGAATAATTTTCTTTTTTTTTCTCCTGTAGATAATTATAGCCATATTTAGCTTTCCACTGTCATTTTTGTTGTTTATTGATTTTAAAAGAACTACTATTTTATTAGCAAGTTTGGTAGCTAATTTGTTTGCTTGTCTTTGCTGCATGCTCTCTGCAGATGACCTACTAAATAAATACCATCTTACAAAAAAGTCTATATTAATGTCAGAAATTTTAATGTTCATTTTAACAAACCCATTAATGTAAAGATCACTTTCCACTCATCCTTTTTTCCTCTGTTTTCCTACTGTGGGGATAACGCTTTATTTCAGGTGATTCGAATGTTTGCTGCTTCTTTCTGCTTTTCTCATATTGACTTGATTATATATTGTCTGAGAAAAGTTGAATTAATTTTTAAAGACAAATATGTTTTATTTTTGGTTAGCAATTTAAGGGAGAAGGATTGTTGAGTGGTTTGCTCTTTTTCTTTGTGGGAGAAGAATTTGTATATTTTACTCCTGTTTTTCTATACACCAGTTACATATATCACATATATGTAGGGTATGAAAAATATAGTGCACCAGAGAATAAAGGGACTCTTTCCATGAAAACACATGTTGCATGCATTTAGGAGGAAGGGAGTAAAGAATTGGACTAAAAGGTAAAGGAATTGTCAGCTACAAAGGTTGAACCAAGAGAAATGGCTCTGGGTGAAGAAGGTGACTGGAAAAGTTCCAAATAAAGCACAATCAGGAAAGAGCAACAGCAGGAAAGAAGCAAGTAATGATATTGCTTTATAAGCAAAATCCAGGGCTAGGCATCTGTGTCCTTCAGCTGCCAAATTCACCCAATTATCGGCATTAAAGGTTGGCTGGGCAGCAGTGGCAAACAATGAAGTTATAGATGTGCCATGCTATCATCCAAAACTAAATTAGTGTTTAATTGGTCTAGTGATTTTCAAAAGAACATGCAGGATAATTGAGGCTTAAAGTCTCTTTGTCTTTCGTTTTTGATCTTTCTCACTCACACAAATAAAAGCATATTTGTGCTTTTATTTGTGTGTTTATATGTTTGTGGATTATAGAAAAATAAATTAGTTGATAAAGCTTGTGAAGATGGGCAGAGATCATCTTGACTAAGCATATTAACATATTTGAGTTTTTGTATTTGAAAAATGCATAATATATATAAAAGGAATTGTTATAATATATGTATTATGATCGCTATTTTTTACAGAATGCATGAGCTAAAACCAGATATATGTGTTCCCATGCTTTGTTCTTTATCAGTGTGTCTCTGAGGGGGGGATGAGTGTGAGATGAGGGAGAGATCACTGAATGAAGTGAAAGAAAGCCGTTAGAGTGAACATTGAAGTCTTTCCTTCCCATAAGTAAGTGATTCACCTTCATCTGAGAGCAATTTGTCTCCATCTGTTTGGATTTTGTCAGATTCTTGACATCATCAGGTCTTCATTTGCTAATTGCTTTGAAAATAAGGTTGAAATCTTTCTAGTCATGAAAACACTGGAACATTCAAATTTATCCTAAATATTCTTCTTAAAATTGCAGTGCAGTTAACAATTTTATCTGAAGCAGTTGAAACAAACAGTAAAATAGTATCTCATTTCCATTCATGGCACGTCTGACATGCAACAATCATCAGACATTGCTTGTAGATTTGCAGCTTAAATCTAGGAATAGAAAATGTTACATTTTACATGAGTTACAGAGTGATTTTTAACTGATGTCATTAACCATTTTATTTACAAATTTCTTTTTAAACCTAGATTTTCAGTGAAGGTAACAGAGCTGTATCGAATACTCTGAGGTCTGATGCTAGCTTTTGTTATACTTGTTTTGTGGTGTCAAGAAAGTTTGATTGACTTACTGAAGTGCTGGCTCTACATGAATCATGAGAGCCTGTGAATGCTTTGCTAAAATCCTCAGTTCAGTGCAAAACAGCATCCTTTCTCTTCATGCTCATTCCCTTTGTTGTATGAAGTAGTTTTTCTCAACTCAGTGGATTTGCCTGTCTGAAACACTTCCAAAAAATCATTATATGTGAATGTATGTTTTGAAATTAACTTTCCCTGCATAAATCTGAAGCTCTGTGAAGGTGAAGTACAAAGGCCAATAAGAAGTGTTAATAAACCCCTTCCCAACTATAGCCAAGATGAAGTCTTACACTCTTGTTTGTAGGATCCATACAATCACAGAGCATCTTTTCTCTTTGAATGCAATTGCCTTTGCCTGTTAGGTTAATCATTACCTGCCAGCTGTGAAGACTTGCTCCAGGCTTAGAGGAGGGTAAATTCTACAAAAATCGTTGTTGTCATCTAGCTCTTATATTGTCTTGCCTTAAGTCTATAGAAATTGAAGTTCTTAAGAACTAACTGATGAACAAGCAAAGGAACACAACATCATTATCGTTTCAGAGATGAGTGAAATGTGTAAGGATGGTCTAATATTGTGAGCTGTTCTAACATTGGAACGTATATGGTATAAAGTATCTGTACTCCTCAGCTGTCATATGGAAACTTTCTGTACTTTACAAGCTAATTTATCCTTTAGTTAAGCATGAGAAAGAGTGGTCATGTTGGACATTTAGTATTCAAATCTCTATGATGATGATGGTGCCCTAAGTTTCTTCACAAGGAAGCAAACTGTTTTTTAGCTATTATAACTTGTGACATTAAGCATTCCTCATGCACAGCTTGGGATGTTCTTAGCCTTTTATCTTTCCATGTGGTCATTCCTTGATTTACTGTATTTCAAAAGAGGGCACATGTTGACTTTTTTCCCAGTATTTGTCTATATTTAATTGGATATATTGTTAGATTGAGAGGTGCTAAAGGAACTAATTTCTCCGCTTTTCCCAACTTATGAACAAGCATATTTGCAAAATCTGGCCCATTGATTTTTTTGTCATGTCTACTGTGTCCATATGGAGGAGGGGGATTCATCAATTTTTTATTTTGATTATGTTTGCCTTGGTGCTGATTGCAAGAAGCTGGGGGATTCAGTAGGAACTACACACTTAGAATGTATCATCTCTGTGCAAAAAGTATTAAAACACCTTGCAGTGGTAAAGGTTTAAATGACAACAATTCAGCTGTCTTTAACAGTGTAGAAGCCTTTGGGAAGAATCTAGATACAGCTACATCATTACTGTACATAGGCTAGATAAGGTTGCTTCTACTAATAAAACTGTAAGATTCTTATACCTCAATGGTTTCTGTAGATTTTAAAGCTGTTATGCAGCAGATCCCTGTTGATTCGTTCCAAGCTCTTCCCAAAGCAGATCAACATGAGTTTCATTTATGCATAAAAGTATGTACTATGATCAAAAGATGAAGCATGACTTTTCCATTGAAAGGTAATTTCATTTTACAATTTCAAAGCTTGCAGGCTAGATTCAAAGACCATTATGTTAAAATGTCTCAAGAAATTTCTGCTGTTCTACAAATAAGTGATCTTCTGATGGGGTCCTATCCATCAACACCTGTTTCTTTGATCATTTATGCACAGGAGTGTAGCTCATTTTAAGCAAAGAAGATGAAAATGTGTCAACTTTGCCAGTCTGAGGGTTGGATTCATCTCACCTATCTTTAGCTGTCTGTGCATGAGGTGTCCAGGCTAAACTTACCATTAAATGTCCCTCTCTGTTCCACCAAGAGAGTTAGACACCTTCAGGAGTGATTGATCCAGCCCTTCGTAGATGCCAATTTTGGAATGTGAAGAACTGCAGCCTTGAGGTTATTTACCTCCTTGGTTTAAAAGGATTCTAGAAGTCTAACTTAAATGAGCTGCCTAACTTCTAGGCGGCTGAAATGAGGTGAAATCTACCTTAAATGACCAAATTAGCAAAAGTATCAAAGACTGTTTCTTAAGGTTAAAACCCTTATGCCCAACTTTTTTTTAGCATACAGTTTTTTTGTTCCCTTAAATATTTTGAGCATGTGTCATTTATCCTTGTTAAAATATCATCCAATCCATTCAGTATATGTCATATGATGGCACTGTGAGACAAAGATGTCCTCCTACACTAAGGATCAAACAGAACTTTCTGATGATTTTTTTTCTTTTTTGGGTGTCAGTGGAGAGGAGGCTGGGAAAAATCCTCCACTGTTATGTGGGCTTGCTTGAATGATTAGCTCTTTTTTCGGTGCCTGAACACACAGATTCACATAGTAATTAAATTCCTGCTGTGGAAATTACTATTCAAAGAAAACAATAAAAAATGTTTGTGATTAAATCCTATATCAGCAATGAAATGCAACATTTTATTGGTGAGGGAGAAGCAGCTTATGAAGCAGCACATTACCATTAATGTCTCTTCTTTGGAATCTTAGGGGAAGGATATAGGACTTATTATTTTGTTCAGCAACTCTAGAAATTCTCACTTATGTGGTTTATACCCCCCCCAGTAATCATTTCAGGTCAGATGTTTTCTTACACGTGACCCACATCCTCTTCTAACCTAGACCCTCAGCAATGCCATACTGAATTCACGTGATGCCTCAGGACAGAATTTGCCCCAAAAAACCTTGCCCCAGTATAAACTTTCCTTTGGTGCTAGAACTAATGAGCCTCCAAAACCAGTCTGAGTTTTTGGTTTTGATTTTTGCTTCATCTAATTCTACTTCATACTGCTGATGAGGACTCATAGGGGTATAATTTTTCATCATAGGATATGAAATATAGAATCATGGAATAGAGAAAGTTGCAAGGAACCTCTGGAGGTCATCTAATCCAACCACTATTCAAAGCAGGGCTAACTTAGACCATAGTGAAAGAACTTAAGGGGAAAGAGAAAATGAATTTCATCCTTCAAGTCTGGGGCTTCTTTATGTAGATATGCTTCATAGCTCCTTGTTCCACATTCAGTAGAGGTGTCTGTATGCCAAGACCATAATCCAGGGATGTACATATGTAATGTGCATCACATCATTGGTTATAGTTTAATTGTATGTCTTTTACACAAACCACATGATTGCTTTTCCCAATAACTATTTAAAATAGATTTATTGATACCAAGGAATTCAATGTTTGTTAGTTTGTTATTGTATTTTTCATTGTCTTTGTATAATTTTCTGTTTCTTTTGCTTCAGACGGGTTGAATAATTCTAAGTCTATAAGTAAGAAATCTAGGAAACTCTCATGAGAAAAAGCTAAGTGTTCATTTCTCCAAATGTTGTTCAAATATGGGGGAAATATATCCTGTAGTTTAGTTCTATAGAACACCTTGTGAAATTCAAAGTGATCTAAATTTTCCTCTGAGCAGGTCTGTTCCTTAGCAACAATTCTGTGATGAGCTGTACCGTCATATGTCCCTTTCCAGAAAGACACTGATATTTATAAATCTATCTAAGAATACAGATAACCCACACACTAAAGCTTATGTCAGGGCATAGCTGTCAGTCCTGTCAACTTGCCATTTTTTGAAGGAGCAGAAAGGTACATTGACTCACCAGTGTGTGGCCCTGATTTTAGAGCTCTGAGCTCTGCAGAGTCTATTTTGTGTTAATACATTTAACAAGTAAATGTCCCTGTGTAAGGCATATGTTGAGATTCAGAGATAGCACTGTTGTAGAAGCTGCTACAAAATATTGGAGCAGATAACGTCTTACAGAATTTGGCACATTCTGTTTGAAAGGATCTGGCAGTGCGTCACAGACTAATAGCTAAGACGCTCTGCGAGAGGTGACTTTCTCTTTTCTGAAGGGGACTATGAGGACAGAAGGGAGAAGGTCCTTACTGAAACACAGAGTATCACTAGGTATGTGGGGGCATAAAGTGAGGAATGCTTTATTTGTCTGAGAAATGGTAGTGTACAGACATCCATTGTATTTAAATACTTTGCTGGGTTTTGCTGCCATTTCCATACAGCTACTGCCTTGTATCAGCCCTGAGCTTTGCTACCAGCTCAGCACAAAGTCTTGAGCAGCTGCCAGTCAGTCACATTATTAAGGCTTGAAATGCTCCAGGCTGGCTGAGTGGGGGATTACTTCTGCCCGTGGTTGCTTTCCAAACTGTGTCACCTACTTCCCAGCCTGCCCTCACTTCTTCAGCTCAGGGTCTGTGTAAGGCAGGCAGTTCTGTGAAAATGAATATTGAGTCCTTCTGGATGCAGTTAACCTGTGAGGCAATCTAAGACTTCTCTTTCTAGCATGGCAGTATGTTTTTCAGTGTGAGAACTGTTTATAAGATCCTTCTCTCTGTGCGTGCAGTGGGAAGGATGTGTACAGCTACCACTCCCATGAAATATTATCATAGTTCATATTTGAGGAGGAGCTGTGAACAACACCTTTCCTCTACAAAAAGGATTTTTTTTGGCTCAGGAAATCCCTGAACTGAAAATTACTGGTTGCAGAAAGAGGATTTTGGAAATAAGCAGGTATTTTTGCCCCGTGCTTATCTGAAGACAGGTTACATGCACCTTTGGTTTGAATTGGAAAGTCTGCTTGCATGTTATAACATCAACTACTCTCTACTAGCAGACAAAAAGAAAGGTATCCACAGACTCTTCTTTTTCTTATTCTGCCTTTCAATACTGTCCACAAAGAGCCTTTTCTTTTCAACTTAGAAATCATTCTTCACTGTCATGTCCTTATGCAATTCTTCATGCTTTTGCCTATCAGGAAACATGTCTCTGATGTCTCCTTTCTCTTCTTCTGAATTAAGCATGGGTTATGCTTTTTAAAATAGATTTGTATGCCCTTAACCAAGATTGCAGATACTTTTGCACAGCACCATGTACATAAGAAGCTTGAAGAATAATTAAAAAAACAGTTAATTTTCCTTTCAGGAATCATTCCAGTTTGAACCATTGGTTTTGTGGTTTAATTAATACAGGAAGTATTTTTAAGTCTTGTAATACAATGTCTCAGTTTTGAGAAGAGAAATATGGGGTTTAATGTGTTCTTTTGGTTGTCAACATACAGATATTGGTCTGACAGATTTAAGGAGCTTTTATAAAATGTTCTTGAGGAGACAACTACTACTTCTCAGACTGTAAAATGGTGTCTTTCTACTTGCATTTTAATGTCAGAGGTTTTTTCCTTGAAAATTATGTGGGAAAATGAGGAGACGGAAAGGAGAATGCATTGTTCAACAGGGTTTCAAAGGAGAAAAAGCTCAAGAGCTTTGAACATGAAGCAATTACTGGATTTGCTTATTGTGAATGTACTGATTAACAGAAAAAGCTATTAAGGAATAAATTAGCAATGATGAAATTTACTTCAGGCATGCCACTGCATTCCTTTACTCTTTATAAAATATGTGTGCCTCTTCACCATAAAGTGAGTGTATATGGGTTATGAGTTTTCAATGTTGCATTTACTTTCATCTCACTTGAAATAGGCGTTATTTTGATGGAAGAGTACAGTTTTCAGTACAGAGTCTAAAAAGGCTATTGGAAGTGATGGAAACTGCACAGCAGGTAAAAACAAAAAAAACCCAAACCAAACCCAGCACTTTTACCTATAAAAAAGAAAAATCATGCTTTGGCAATGAGGAGGTGTAAAGGGGTAATACACAACTCTTCTAAAATTCAGTACGTCAGAAAAGCACATTAACTGAATGTTCAGTTCAGAAAAACATTTTTATCTTGATCATCCCTGTTCCTGTTTATTCTTGACTTTTCGCTCTCAGTCCAGTCTGGACTATCAGTCCTCATTGATTACCACTTCTGCCACATTTCCCCATCAGACGATGACCGTAGCTCCAGTGCTCCTTACCTTTCCTTATGAACCTTCTTTATCTATCACTATTATACAAAACCACTATCCTTCCTGTCACTCAGGTATTAGCCTTGTCTGCTCCCTGTGCCTTATCCTGTAGGCAATATCCAAATACTGCTACATTTTCTTTAAAATTTTTGGAAACTTCTTTTCCTTTCCACATAGCTATGTCTTTCCTCTTGTCCTCCATTGATCAATGCAGGCTGCTTTTCTTCTACGCCTCTGACTCTCACATCAACTTTTCTCCACCTCACTATTACCACAGCTGCTGCAAAGATCAAATTAATTAATCTTTCTTCTCCCTGTTGTTTTCCACTCTAACTCTTTCCATTGCAGCCAGTTCAAGTTGTTCCTCTTTATCTAAAAGGCCTCTCACAGGTCTCTTGCTCTTTTTCACACCTGTTCATGTTTCATTCCTCATTGTGCCTTCCAATATTCTGCTCTAGAAATGTCTTTTGCCTTTGTCCGTCTCTTCACTGTTCCTTAACTATGTGGGTCTGGTATTTTCTGGTTGTGTTTTTTTTTCACAGCTGTCTTCTCTTTGTGATAGTTTCCAAAGAGCTGTCTTTCCATTTGTATGCATAATGCCTCTGAACTTTCTGTCTCAGTTATATGCTGCCCTTTTGTCATTAGCCAAATAATTCAGAAAAGATAAAGGAGCAGTCAGCCCAAATGGAGAGCATGCATTTTGTTAAAAATGCTCAATTTAAGTATAAGATAGTTAATATACATATAATATATTACACGTATTTAAAGGACATAAATGAATAAATATAGTTATGATAGACAAATAATGCATCCAAGTTTTGCCACCTAATTTGCATTTCATATGCTATTAATCTTTAGTGGTAACTGTTCTGGGAAAGCACTGATAAGGGCTTCGTATACAATGTAGCTTGTGAACTATAACTATACGTGTATAACTGTTATTATTGTTCTAAGTCAAGCTCTCTAGGCAGATTTTCTTATGCTGCAAAGTTAATATGAAAGGTTGATGTGCCCCAGTAAGTGTCTTGTTGCTAATAATTTGATCACACATTTTCTTCCTTTGTAAAAAAAAAGCCTTAAAATGTTGACACAACACTTTTCAACTCAGTGAGGAAAAAGCCAGAATAACTTAAAAGACATTGTTATGAAAAGCATATTTCACTAAAAAGTAATATGACCAATATAACGGTTATTCTTGATATAAGAAGACACACTGAGGAATGCTTCATGGCAATAGCATCAGTGTTGCAGGCTTTTTCTTGTAGAGAACCATATAATGAAGCATAAGTGGTGCTTTATTGCAAGCCATTCTTAATGTAATTTTGTCTTGTATCAGGTATTTCTCTGTATGGTTTAATGAGAAAACCTACATTAACCTTCTTGTACCCAATGAAGACTTCAGTTTTTGACACTCTCATCGGTGGCTCTATGTAGTTTAACCTGTTTGTGAGAACATCTACTTTTTTTATTGTAGGAGCATGTTTTTTTAAAAAATCAAAGATACTACAGAACACAAAAGGATATGTACTCAGCCAAATCAAGGGTTTTTAAAATCTCTTTAGGTACACACTATATTTCTTCTTCTGTCTCATCCTTTCTGAATGTCAGGCAGTTCACAGAAGATCTAACATACATCCTCCTGAGTGAAATTTTAAATATCCATTTATTTTTGCTCCCAACCTCAGTTTTTCTGTGGAAGTTGGCATGGCTTTAGCTTCATTCACCTAACCTTGCAAAGGAAAATATTTGCTTTTAAAGGTAGTATATCAGCTTGTATTTTTTTCAGCAAGCCTTACAGTGTAACGTCTGCAACTGATTTCCTTGGCACATACAGAAAAGTCATAATCACAAAGGCCATTTCCCCAGAGTCTTTTTGAGACAATCATGAGAAAAGATCTTGAAAGTATTTACTGTGTGATTGAGTTTTGGGTTCCTCAGGAGAGCCTAAACTTTTGCTACTGAGAATTTGGAAATCCTGATGGATTTGGAAATCCTTTGGAAGTCCTCTGTCACTAAAGCACTGAATAATAAAAAACTATGTGGACATGTAAAAGGAAGAACTTCAAGAGTGAAAGCAGAAGAACAACTAACAACAACTTTAGCTTTCACTGCATATATTGCAAAAGTAAGTTATATTTTCGTAGTACATTTTTTGCTACTGGTTTTTCCTCCCATTCTAATGTATACTCTCATCTCCACTTTCCAACAGCAAAACAAAGCTAGTGCTTTTTCTTATAGTTTCAATCTGGCCTTCACATGTGATTGAAAGTACCCTAGAAGCGGTCACAGCAAGTGGTTTATTTGTGATTCTTAAATAAATGTGCAGAGTCGTAGTGAAACAAATAGGTAGCATTAGCTCTGTTCTTAAACCGTGTACAAAATAACTAATCCTTTTCCCATCTCACAAAAACAAGACATGGTAAATAAGTTCTTTATTATTTATTGAAAGCTGACAGCATACTTGCTATTGTGTGAACAAGACTTTCTGCTCGTAATCTTTTGTTGAGGGCAGGTACTGACCTCACTAATATGCAGAAGGGCTGTTTCCTCACTTCTTGAGTGCAGGAGCACTTTTTTCACTGGAAATGAACAATGGAGTATAAATGTATGTTGTGGCAAAAGCAGGAAATCTTCATGCCCCAAAATATGACCAAAATAAGGTGGGTGTGATGGGTTTGCACAGATGTTCACAGCCAAAGCAAGTTGTGGGTGCTTTCTAGCCCAATAAGATAGACTATTTGAAGGATTTCAGTAGCTCCCTTCCAAACTGTAGTAAAGGTTTGAAAGCTCAATTAAATTTGAGTGCTATTTATTCACAGATTTTTTTTTTTAAATTCTAGTCTGTAATTAACAGCATTATTGTGAAGATTGAAGGTTTTATGTTGCCTGTGGGAATGTTGTAAGTAGTATCACATTGAATACAGAATGACATGTTCTTAGGTTATTGGGCTTAGTGTATAGCAGATATAATGCTATACCCATTGTCTGTGACATATAAGAGAGGAACAAAATGAAAAAGGTGCTTAGCTGCATGGTAAAAGTCTTGGACACATGAGAAGAACTATAGTTAGTGAAATAATGTGGGGTCCCACATGTTCATAGAACTTCATGAAGGTTATAAAATGCTGGCATTTGTCTTAACATTAAAAAATGCTAACAATGATTTTGTATTTGTATTTGAGTAAATATGTATTGTGTTATTAAAAAAATAGGGATTGGCAGGCAAAACCATAGTGCAATAACTGTGAATTGAGTAAGTCAAAGGACCACATGGAGTATAGTATTAGTTAAGTCACTCATTCAGACCCCATCAGACTCTCTGTTTTAGTACCTGCTATTTATTTTCTTCATGTTCTCTTCTGTTTTGCAGCAGTCCAGTTGCTATGAGTAAGAGTATCCTCATAAGATACAAATATCTTCTTTTCATTTCTTTAATGTTATAAAGTTATCAAGAGAAAAAGACTTTCCTATTTGTAAAAATTATTTTCTTGGCAAACACAATTCGTTGCTAAAACGTATGCAGAATAAATAGTCTCTGATTATTCACTCTGAAAAAAACTTGGATGGTGACTCCAAGGTTTTACAGATCAATGTAATTACCACATCTCAGACAGTTATGGGGAATGATTGCTAGAATAGTCACATGGGTTTTTTTAATTTTCTGGGAATTTATTTCTCCTTATTCTGGGGGGGGGGATACAATTATTTTTAAAATCATTGGTGCCTTAATCTTCAGCATCTTCACTGTTGCAGTATCTCCCAGTTTGACAAAGTGAGAAAGACCTTAGACCTTGAGGACTTTGGAAGAAAAAAATACGAAGAAGATAAAAGTACCATATTCATTCACCCCACTTTTCTACTCTTTCTGCCAGTTTGAGAAAATTTAAGTCTTACTTTAAAGCTTGTGTTAGAAGTGATGGAAAAATAACCCTCTGTAATATATCTATTTGTGTAATTAGATGGCTGATACTGCAGTAACTCTTGGTCATCCCATCCTATTCTGTTCGTGATTCCTGTTTTGACTGTTGTAGTCTCCAGCAAACGTGCACAGAAGAAGAAAATAATTTTAGTAAAAAGATAACCATGTTTTTGTTCTTCTTTTTTTAACTGCATCTGATTTAAGCTAGAGGAATGGATGAGCCTGTTTTCTTCCACTTCACTCTTTCTTCTTTGTTTTTTATTTCTTTGAAAAGGGTTGCTGTGACTGGCTTGTAAATAAGAACTGCTGTGGGCAGTACAAGAGAGACAGACTGACATGGATCTCATGTTTTTCCAGATGAGGATAGGCATTCACTCAGGATCAGTGCTGGCCGGTGTCGTCGGTGTAAGAATGCCACGTTATTGTCTCTTTGGGAACAATGTCACCCTTGCAAGCAAGTTTGAGTCAGGAAGTCACCCACGCCGCATCAATGTCAGTCCAACCACATACCAGTAAGTCCTCTTAGCCTTTTCGTACTGTTTTTGTTTCAGCCTGTTTTGAGTTTGATCTGGTAACATGCTCTGTCCTCAACACATGAACTTCAACAGAATGTCGGCAGGGCACCAGGATGACTGGAAAGAGGTGTTGCATGGGGCTGTCAGTCTTTCGTTTGCCATCAGAATGTGCAAAGAAGTCAGGCACTGGAGGCAAGGAAGCAGAACAGGAGGGCCAACCATGCCTGCCTGAAATAATGTGTAACAGAAGAAGTGGGAGATGTCTCCCATAGCACCGTAATTTTATGTGCTATTACAGCTTTAGGCTAAGGATTTGGGTTCCAGCCGCTGGACACAGTTTATGGAGAGAAGCACAATCCCATTGGCTCAGAAGAAGGTCTTTAATTTTGCCAGCAAGGCCAAGCTTTCAAAGAGTTTTTATGCTTTCTTGAAGACAAAATTTCTTATGTAGCACTGTAAAGAGACACTTGATAGAAGCATTTTCTTAGTTAAAGAAAAAAGATTGAAAATGGCAAAGCATTATCCTTAGCTCTTTGAAGAAATTATGCAAATGGAGAGAAGGCTTGATTAAATCTGGTTAGGAAGAACAGCTCCTAAATAAAAAAGGTGTTCCTTGTTGTTCAAATTTGACAGCTCAACTATTAGAATTTCTGCTGCTTGGATTACTAGTGATGTACTCACTTTTTTTGGCAGGAGATCTCAATCTTACTCTTTTTCCCAACATTCTCTATCTGAAGTAATTTTCTGAAGTACAGTTTTGCTTAGGTTTTGGGACTGTTTCTCTGTGGTAAATCTGTATGCAATTGCTCAAACAATACTGCTTTTCTTTCCTTTTTTTTTTTTTTCTTATACAGAACTGTGAATCTCAACTTTTTTTTTTCCCCCATACCTATCTATGTAAATTAAAGTTTTAAATGGAATTTCTTCATCCGAGAATTGAAGTATCTGTTATGCTAAAATATAAATCAGTCAGAAGTTAAAGTTTAAAAGTAATTAAAACTAGTGAATAAAACAACATTCATCTGAAGAGCCCATTCACTCAAGATTAGATTTACAGAATGGAGCAAGTGTAGCTAATTGAACAAGAGGCAGAAAAACTGAATAGACTTTTGATCATAAAGTGCATTGAAGCAGGTTCATACAGTTGTCTGGTAACATGAAAGAGAACCACAGACCCAACCTACTATCAGGTGTAGAAAATCTGTTCATTTAAATAAAAAGAAATTCAGTAAATACATAGGAAATTGCTGTTTGGAACTTGATGTCACTTGAAAAGAAATTGTCTTTGGGACCTTCTAGGTACAATATTCTAGTGGCTTTGGTTCCTGGTCTTCCACTGTGGGATAGGAGAAACCCTCTAAGACATTTTCGGAAAAGCGAACACAAGATTGTTCACCAATTGTGTTCTGGTTTTGAAAACTTATGCGGTAGCAGAGCCTTTGGTATTAATGTTACACAAATGGAGGTAAGTGATTCTGGCAAAATGCATCCAAGGCCCTGTGACAGGGATCTGAACTTTTCTTGTACAGGAACAGTTCTTATAAAGGAATGTTCTCCAACCCAAGAAGGTCTTTGAGATATTCTGAAAGTGCAGTCCATAGTTTTTCAGAAGAGAGATCTTAGTGCTTCATAGATGTGGTTCAGGGGTGTGATTCAACTCAGGGCTATGGTGCTGCTCAAGTTTGTGTCCCTGAGAGCAGAAACTGGGAGCTAGGCAGTTTCATATTATTTTAAGAGAAATACAGTTGAAAATATAAGTAGTGAGTATTTGTGGGGCCAATGATGCACAAAACTCTTTTCTTGGCATGCTGAAGCCAGAGTCACTTTCAGTGTGCCGGTTCTGTTGGTTTTGGTTATGAGAGTGATATAGCACCTTTTCTGTGAGGCAACAGATTTGTGGTCATTGTTGAGCAACCTGATCTAATTGAAGATGTCCCTGCTCATTTCAGGGGGTTGGACTAGATGACCTTTAGAGGTCCCTTCCAACCCCAACCATTCTATGATTCTATGTTTTCTTTTCATCACATAGCTGGTAAATAGTCTGTTCTGAAAGCCAGTTTGAGGGCTTGTATATGGAGTTTGCTAGAAATCCGTGCTTTTATGCTGCCCTTTATCTGACTCCAAGTACATTGTAGGACAGAGAAGATGGCTTCTGTTTGTCTGTGTCTCACCTCTACCTGGCTGCCATTGTAACTGTACTGTAATAAGTCAAATGCAGGTAACCTGGGTTTGGAGAGCATTCTTGTTAAGACCTAGCTAGCATAATGTGAGTCAGATTTTCAGATTTTCAGATTTTTGCAGGTTGTATCAAAAAGGGGGCTACAATTTTTTTTTCACTTCCTTTAATCCTAGAAATCCAGTAGGAATAGGACCATTTGTTTCAGGATAGCCAAACTTTCACCTTAAATGATCATCATGTCTGGGCTTATCTTCCAGAAAGTTACAAATTTAGACTGTTGCTTTCAAAAAGGGAAGATAGTAGAAAAGTGACTGACAATGCAGTAATGCCATAATATAAAATTGCAAACCAAAACACAACAAAATACAGAATTATTGATATTTATTATCTGCGTTATTGTACTATGTAAAAAACCTGCTGCTATGTGCTGAACAAATTCAGTGCTAGATTCAGAGAACTTCAAGTGCAAGTAACAGGCTAGACACATGGTTATAGGTAAAGGAAGAAGAAATGGCAAGAAAGTATGTGTTTGAATGAGAGGCAGCTATCATTGAAGATGAAGAGCTAAAAGTAATGATGAAAAGGCTAGGAACTAGTTTATTTTACATGCTTCAAAAATTATATGAGAAAATAAAATGAATGTGCATGGGGCCACTTAGGCTATTTCAAACCATACCTTCTGGCATGGTTGAAAGCATGAGAACAGACAGGGAAGAAGCCAAGAAATGACACTGCTGACACAGTGGACAGGAGAGACTGCAATTACAAAATACTTTATAGGGCAGAATTATTCAGAGCTTCTGAAGGTGATCTAGGAGGTTTGAACATAATATACTAACCAAATAAACAAGTAGTGATCTGATGCATCTGTATATAACTTTTCTTAAATATAATTTCTATGAGTATATAATTTGCTGTGTACAAATAAAGTGATTCATCGCAAACTGAAATGTCTTTATAGCTGACTTTATATTCTATCAAATGCTTCTATTTGATCATACTGTGCTGCTGTGTACTCAGTTAATATTTTTATTATCTAAGAAGCAATGTTTTCCAAAATAGATAATTCTGCAATCAGTATGAAAATAACAGAATTTTCAATTAACTAAAACTACTGGCATTTATCATTACATATTTATGTCTACCATGCCCCCTGATGAAAATTCTGATACAAGTTTTGTGCTTACAAAGCAAGCAGATACTGGAAACATGTCTAACCCCTGTCAGTTTTCATTTTACAGTACAGATTATGCATTAGAAAGCATCATCAGCATTCAAATTATAATCACACTTCAGAATGCATGTTATTGGTTTCAGACATTTCCTTGTGAGCCTATAATCTGCCTATGTAAGACTCAGAGTCTAAAATTATAAATATAAGATGTGGTGTTGCCTAGCAGCTGCAGTGAACTTGGGGCAGCCTTGCTCCAGTTCCACCTGCCTGGGCAGAGCTCTGCAGTCTGAAACAGCACCTTTTACAAAGGTGGCCTTTGAATCTGTTGGGGATAAGAGCTCACTTCTGTTCAAAATATCATGTTCTCTTGACTCAGGCAGGTCTTTTCACTGAAGGATTACAGAGCTTCATTTCATTTGCTTTGAATCAGTGAGCACTGTAAAATGAAAGCACCGGAATAGCACTGGTAAAAATTCCGGTGAAACATGTGGAAACTGGAGAGGGAGTGGAGGATCCCAGGCTGGTCTGTGTTTAAATGGATGTGGCCAGGAAGGAATAGGAGAAGAATTCTCTATTTCTTTAGTAAAGTGGCAAATCCAGCTCAAGGTTTATTTAATTCATCTACATTATCCTGAATTGAATAAAATTACCCTATTTTCCATACTCGGGAAGGAAGCACAACGAGATTTATGAGAGTCTTCTTCAGCACAGAGAGAGATTAAATATTTTTTAATTCTTTGTTTCATCATTGAGTAATGATGTTTATCAGATATTAATATAATATACCTACATTCATCCTATTTCCCTAATAGTATTACCATGTAATGCCTTGGGATCTCTAAGCAGTTATCAAAAGCAGGTAGGCATAATTGTTGCTATTTGTCAAGTAACCGTATTTAAAAATGAATTCTCTTTTTCCTCTTCTTTCCACCTCTGGTCTTTTCCAGCATGTATTTCCCTTATGGAGAAGGTGCTTCCAGCATCAAGTGTTGGGTACAGATACTCTCCATTATCACATGCTGGGCAATACATCTGGGACCTGAGCTTAGGCAAAGATGAATAGCCTGTATCCCACATCCTTATCTTATTTAGGAGAGAGAAACCAAGCATACCTCCTTATTGAGCTGAGTGAGGTCACTGCTAGTTCACCTGCCTAAACTGCCCCTCACCCTTTAAAATTGATTGAAAATGGCGGAAATGGAACAGGATTTTAACAGTTGTCTCACAGAATGTTGTATTGAAGAAATTTTACTTTTAGGTAATTAAGAAGGATGTATATACATCTCTCTTTATAGAGATTTTAAATTAAACCTATGCATTTCTATAAACTCCTTATAGATTTTTATTTTCATCAAATTCTTTTTTCTACAGGTTATATCTATATCTGTATCTGTATCTGTATCTGTATCTGTATCTGTATCTATATCGATATAGATATCGATATCTATATCGATATGTACATCTATATATCTATATTTTTCTGCCTCATATGCACAAACAAATGGATTTGCTCTCCAAGAGCCTTTTCAGATTATTTTAAATTTTATTTCTGAGCACCCTTTAAAAAAATGTTTCTTTTTATGTTGGTCAATTCACCATGTATGCTTTCATGAGACATATTGTTGGACAGGCAATTTAGTTATGGACAGAAAAGGAGCACACCTTATACATGGACACAAAAAAAGATTGTTAGTCTAATTCAAGTATTAAAGTCTAGTCAAAATGCACTGGTTTATTCTTGTTTTTCTGTTCCTGGTGTCATCTGCCTTCACGAGGCTGCACCCCTGTAGTCACTGTGATTTGTGATTATGGTCCTGGGGCCTCTGCTGTCCGCCCTAGCCTGTGCTTCATGACACTACATTTTTATTCAAGGTTCCTAGGTAGTTCACTCTGCACAGAATAACTACGTGTTAGATCACTGTCAATTAGGTAACAGTATCTGTTACCACAGTTCCACACAGCTAAACTAAAACTAAAACATATTTAGGCAATAGTCATCTGACTGCTAGACAACTGCTGAAACTACAAAAAGCTCAAGCCTAGACAAATCCAGACAGGTCCTGAGGCCAGCACTGTTAGATCAATGCAAAGCTTGGGACCTTTTACTAGTGATAGTGCAATCCTATTCACTGAGCCTAATTCTCTAATGTTGCAAACAGAGAGCAGAGACCCAGTATTCCTTCTGCTTGGTGGATGAGAAATAAAAGTAGTAAAGGTCAGTGATAGACACTCGCCATGCTGAGCTGCATGTGATATACAATATATTGCATGAAAAAATCATGGCTGGTTCTTTCATAATCTTATTACAATTCATCCGTATGAAGGAAAAACACCAATACATGAACTTCCATAGTTTAAAAAATAATAAAGTACAGTGTGGAATGAATTAGATCCAGACATAGTCAGGTTTCTTTCAGTCTCCTGGTCTTCCTAGCATGTATAGAAACTGAGGGAGAAATTCAAAGCCACTGAAATTTAGGACCGAGTACACTGATTTTTGGCATTACAATAGCAAGTTCATATTTTTATACAATGTATTTCTACCAATATTTCTAATGAGTGCCATAATAATTTATCATGTGAATTCATATGGAAACAAATGAGCTGGCATATGATATCAAACCAGGTACCCAGCTGGTAAAGTGACCAACACTTGTTGCCACAGAGGAAGGGCTCAGCAATACAGCAGGAGACAGTCTTCTGATAACCCATTTGGGAAGCCATTAATTACATTTTCCTGATTGTACCAACTAATATGTGGATGTGAACAAGGTTAACTACACTTTGTACAGTTCTTTAAGAGTTAGGGCAGAAAGAACCTTTTCTTCTGTAGATAGCTATCCCTGTGAAAGGTAGCATTTATGGAAGATTGACCTGGCCACTTTGCTTTTCGTGGTGCATACTATATTTAGGAAGGCAGTGCATATTCTCATTTATTGTAGTGCATTGTATTTCTTTCAGAAATATTGTTCAAATTTTGGTCTATACAAAATAATTTTCCTAAAAGAAGTTTTCACTGAAGTTCAGTTCTGAGTGGGTGCTTTTTTTAACTCTGATTCAGCAAATTGCCAAATCCTGTCATAACATGACTTTTATTTAGGGTACGTGGAAATTCATTATACAGAGGTTAAAATGTATATTTATGCAAAACCAAAGCTGAATAAATATTTGGCAGTTGTTAATAACTTACTTGAATATTACATTCCTGTTACATAGTTTATTGAAGCAGCAAATACTATAATTAGTTTCGTATCTAATTAGAGATAATCCTCGCGCTCTACAGCTACCTGAAAGGAGGTTATAGCGAGGTGGGGGTTGGTCTCTTCTGCAAAGTAACTAGCGATAGGACGAGAGGAAATGGCCTCAAGTTGCACCAAGGGAGGTTTAGGTTGGACATTGGGAAAAATTTCTTTACTGAAAGAGTGGTCAGGCCTTGGAACAGGCTGCCCAGGGAGGTGGTGGAGTCACCATCCCTGGAAGTATTTAAAAGACGTGTAGATGAGGCGCTGAGGGACATGGGTTAGTGGGCATGGTGGTGTTGAGTTGACGGTTGGCCTCGATGATCTTAGAGGTCTTTTACACACTTTATGATTCTATGATTCTATGTGTTTTAAGGTTATTATATAATACATATTTTATATACAGATAAGTATCAGTTTATGACACTTACCTCAGGAACTGTAATATAAAGTATATCCACCATACATTTTGTGGAGAGCATGAGGAAGACAGAGGGGAGCAAACTGTGCAGGCAGGTGGAGATGCTGTACGTTGTTCTGGGGCGGCTGATGCTCCTGAGCTTCTCCTGCTGTCAGGGGACAGTGAGTGGCAAGCTTGGCAAGCAAGAGGAGAAGCCTGGCTGAGGACGGGCTGGATCACCACCCGGATCGCTTGCTTGCTCCTTACTATCTATTGACTCTGGAAGGATTTGGTCTGACTGCATGGCCTGAAGGTGGCTTTTAAGACAAGCCTGGTGTAAAGGGCGAGAGAAAAGACAGGCCCCTGAGCACTACAAACTATGCAGTGTGCCAGGCTCCTGCAGCCGAACAAACCTGCTGGCATTGGCTGGGATTTGCAAAGTTTGCTGGGATGTGGCAATGTGTGCTAGTCACGTTCAGCAAGCACTAGTCACAGCAGTGGGAAGAGGTTTCAAAGGTTTCCACACACTGTACGAGCAGTATGTCCTCTGAAACCCTCATGGTGGAACTGAAAGTATTAGAGCATGCTGAAGCCAGGTGAGTGCTTCCTCAGCACTGCTGTTTCTCACAGCAGCTAGAGTTGAAGTAGCACAGGTAGTAATCATTTATTCCTTTAGCTGTGGAAATACAGTTCTCAAGGAAGATTTCTCCTTTCTATTTCCAAAGGAGTTGCTCTTCCATACTTGCAAAGAGTTGCTACTTCAGGCTGCTAAGTAAGACTCTCACCATCTTACTCTTCCCTTTGGACAGATCCTTCAGTTTGTGACTGTGTCTTGTTTGGGAAGGAATGGAGCAGGTTAGCCCACTTTTCACAAAAAAAGCATAAAATTTTTGCAGCCATCCTTCCTGCTGAGCAGAGGTACTTTTTTTGTATGAGAATTAATCTTCACAGCATCCAGTGATAAGTACAAAGGTCTGACATCTCTGAGAGATGGAGAGGTAAAGAGGTGAAATTGCTGTCCAATGAGCATGGAGAGAGTAAGAATCATTGTGAAAAGCATGCACTCAGCACAGAGCACCTTGCAACAAATAATTCTGTAGTAAGAAATCTTTGTTAGTTCATTTTCTGAATATAGGAACTCACTGATGAAGATGTGACTGTTTCTTGCCAAAACAGTTTGAAATATAATTACCCTATCATTGATCTATGCAAAAAAGAGATACAGCTTTTAAAAGCTTCTTCAGCTTTTAGAATGAATCCCAATTTTCATTCACACACAGACCTCCTGACCTTGAAATGCTTCTTGTTTCCACTAGGGAATAACCGCATTTTTGGTTTCCATACTGACACCTTGCTTTTTTTTTTTTAAATGAAGGAACTGAAAATGAAAAAAATAAATGGGATAATTCCCAGATACCATCTCTTTTTGTCTGAAAGCAACAGTATTTCTACCAGGGAAGGGACAGAACAAGAATTTAAACAGTTGTGGAAGATTTCAGGTTAGGAGGGGAAGCTGTCAAACTTAATCATCTACAAATCACTGTTTAAGAAATTATTCCTTCCCTGAAACATCAACAAAGAAGACAAAATGAGGGCAGACCTAGTTCCAGGCAATTTATAGGAATGCTTGAGTTGCCTGACCCTCACAATTTAAGCATTGAATTGTAAATTGTGATTCCAGCCACTTGAGTAGAACCCAGAATTTTGAACCTCTGAGTAACCTACTATAAAAATATCCTTTGCAATAGTGCTCTTAAGAGAAATACATAGAAGTGATGCAGGAAATACAGCTGAGATAAATGCTTTGGAATATTTTCAGACTAGTTGTTATATGCATATTCCTGAACTGCAGAGGTTGTGTAACTTCCAATGTAAGCTCCATGACTATGGGACAATCTGGGGACATTTTATGTAGAGTTTAAGCTGCCATATAGTTTCCTGAAGGTGAAAGATAGATTGTGCTTCTCAAACTTTCAGAACAGGCAATCTGATTTGGTCACAACAAAATGCTCTGAGAATGGTCCGCAAGGTGAGGCACCACCCAGGAAACCTTCCACACCAGAAGGTTTTCCCCTGAGACAGAGGGGAAATGCAAAAACTGATTGTGTGGCTCGGCCTTGCCTTTGCTGAAGATCTGTGCTATTCATTTGCTGTTTGGCAGAAGTATCTTTTGGGGTTCTTTGTACCCATGAAAAGGAAGAAAAAAAACTTAGAAAGGGCTGTAGATCTGGGCCACGGCCATCAACCGTTACTATTTTCTTTTTTCTTTTTAACATCACAAATGGCCTAAATATAGGAGGGAAGATTCCTGCAGAAAAATGTCCTCACTGATTGTTGTGGTTTAACCCC
>VZTQ01016307.1:162233-177289 GCA_013400755.1 Pelecanoides urinatrix | reverse complement strand
GAAAGGACAAAAAAAAGTAGGATGTTCATAAGAAGAGTAATACAGCATTAAGGCTTTCTGCATAGAATGTTGAGCTTTGTGTGTTTTCCATAAACCCGGGGTACAGACTGTGCTTGAAACAGCTTTTTTTGCTGTTTTTCTCTAATAAGAAAAAAGAGAAAACCAGGGAAAAAAGCATTTGGATTGATGCCCAAAGTCGCATTTTAAGGTTGTGTGAGTTTTTCTGCGAGCTACCTAATGGTAGAGAGAGACAATGGTAGAGGGAGAGGTATAACATGTTCACTATACATAAAAAGCTGTACTGAAAAAGCATTGTTAAAGTTGCAAAATCAAGTACTCAGGAGACAGCAAGGCAAGAATTAACCTTTCCTCCCTTCATATACAACATCATGTAGTCTTTAAATGCACCATGTTGTGGGTTTTTTTTCTAGAGCCTCCCCCCACCTCATTCAGGGTACGTGAAGAATGGAGTTCAAGTAATGAGCAAGTCTTCGATATTTTGGTTATTTTTATTGTTCAGTGTGTGTCCCTAGGCCTCACCTATGTACACCACACAAACCCTGAGCTGAAGACATTCCTTTCCTTATAAGCTTCCCTACGGTGCTCATCATGCAAAGCTCTGTGAGCTTCATGAAGGTTAATTTATCTTAACCAAACTTCTCTGAAGTGACAAAATAATATATCCCAAATTACAGACAGGCAGCAGAAGCACACAGGCAACAGTCAAAGCTGAACTACCCAGGACTGTGGGTTTTTGTCACTTTTTGTAATAATTTGCACCTTCAAGCACAGCACCTATTCACTTTAATTGCAGCTGTGACTGCTCATTGCTTCTTCATCCCAGCCCTCAGGATCTTGAGGNTTTTTTTTTTTTGCTTTTTCTCTAATAAGAAAAAAGAGAAAACCAGGGAAAAAAGCATTTGGATTGATGCCCAAAGTCGCATTTTAAGGTTGTGTGAGTTTTTCTGCGAGCTACCTAATGGTAGAGAGAGACAATGGTAGAGGGAGAGGTATAACATGTTCACTATACATAAAAAGCTGTACTGAAAAAGCATTGTTAAAGTTGCAAAATCAAGTACTCAGGAGACAGCAAGGCAAGAATTAACCTTTCCTCCCTTCATATACAACATCATGTAGTCTTTAAATGCACCATGTTGTGGGTTTTTTTTCTAGAGCCTCCCCCCACCTCATTCAGGGTACGTGAAGAATGGAGTTCAAGTAATGAGCAAGTCTTCGATATTTTGGTTATTTTTATTGTTCAGTGTGTGTCCCTAGGCCTCACCTATGTACACCACACAAACCCTGAGCTGAAGACATTCCTTTCCTTATAAGCTTCCCTACGGTGCTCATCATGCAAAGCTCTGTGAGCTTCATGAAGGTTAATTTATCTTAACCAAACTTCTCTGAAGTGACAAAATAATATATCCCAAATTACAGACAGGCAGCAGAAGCACACAGGCAACAGTCAAAGCTGAACTACCCAGGACTGTGGGTTTTTGTCACTTTTTGTAATAATTTGCACCTTCAAGCACAGCACCTATTCACTTTAATTGCAGCTGTGACTGCTCATTGCTTCTTCATCCCAGCCCTCAGGATCTTGAGGTGGGCATTCAGAAATGAGAAGCACACCATTACTCACCATCTGTGAAACATCTGATTTAAGGGAAGGTACAGCATCGCTCAGAAACTCTGGTAGTCAAAGAGGATTCTGCTTCTCCAAGCCAGAACTTAGCTGCCCTGAGGGGAAGGCATCCTTTCTCTTCCAATACTTGTAAGAAATAAGGCAGAAGTACCACATACAATGGCACCCTTCACTTCCCAGGCCTGAGCGGGAAGACATTCTTAGAATAGGACAATTTTGTCTACTGTGTGAAGTATGAGCCCAGGTTAAAAATAGGAGGGGTTCACCTGAAGTAGAGCTTGCTCATAATTGAATGCAAATGAAAGAAATTAATTAAGAAAATGGACAAACTTCATTATGACATTTTCTAACTTTCAACCCCTTCATTGGTGCTTCAGCTCCTTGTCACACCTTTCTTCTCTCTTGCTTTTCTCCTGTTTCTCCAGATTCAAATTACAGGGTTTTTTTGCACAGCTAGTCCCTTCACATGTCTGTTCACTCTGTGAAGATGCCGTATATGCACTTAGTCAGCATTCAAGGCTGTGAGGAGTTTAGGCATGATGAACGAACACAGGCTTCTAAGGGATATGAGCTGTTATTGAGTATATGCAACCCACATTTTTTCAGACCTTTGAATATGGTTAAATGTGCAGGAATTTTCACAAGAGTGACAAAGGTACAATGTCCAAACACAAATGATAACTCTATAAAATATCATGTCCCTGATCCGAAGAATAAGAGTGTGAGGGTATTTCAAATAAAAGACCTTAAAGGTAAAACAGTACTTATTTCTAACCTTTATTATAAACCCCTCCTCTTCCACTGTTGGTTTCATAGATAGTTCATATACATTTGAATAAAAGTGGGGAAAAAACCCAAACCTAACCACCAACAACATCGCAAATCCTGAAAGACATAGCTAACATAGAAATATCACAGCCCAAATGCTTAGTTTCACAAAATTACGCATTTACAAACTATGAGCATGGAGTGTATGGCTTGTGTTTATGCAGAACAGTAATCAGAACAAGCAATCCCACTGAAATAACAAAAAGCATCATTTGGCAAGTATCTTTCAGAGTGGTAAAATGCTACTAGTTTTGAAAAGTCATACCTTTATTCTCTGTCATGATTAAGGTTATGGTGTTACTTTCATTGTGAAATAACTATGAGTTGCATTACCATTTCTGGGAGCCCATGGTGACATGATACACAGATAAGAGAAATTCTTGTTCCAGAAGTACTTATATCATACAGATTTGTTTAACTTTTCTCTGTTCTTCAAGATTACAAATTCTCTGAGCATAGCCAAGGCTCTCACTGGTCTGGTTATTGGTAATTCTGTGCATGTGTTACCTCCTTAAACTGAATAAATATGTAATTGTGTAAGAAGTTCCATTGATATTCTCAGATTTGAAACTTAGCCCTCTACAATTTTTTTCAGAATTATTGCCAAAATAATTACTGTTGAGTTATGTTGCTACTAGCTCTGCTAAATTTGCAAATATAGGAACACTGAAAAGTGATTTGTTGGTTTGTTTTCCCCACTACAAATCAAGCTTGTTCATAGGCTTCATATATATTTTAGTGATATGTTGGAAGAGGCTCATATGAGCACTTGAGTTAACAAAGCCAAACAGCAGTCCTCAGTGAAGAAAACCAACCTCCTTTTTAACATTTATAAATCAGAAATTTCATCAGAAAATGCAAAATTTCCCTTGAAATAGTAAACAAACTCTTTGAAATAACAGTAATGATGAAAAAATGCTGAAAATATCAATCAAACAAAATAATATCAAACAAAATATAAAAAAGCAACTTTTTTTGTTTTCATTTTTAGCTGAGCTTGTTGGATAGCAACACTCACTCATGGTCTCATGCAGAGAGATAAGTCATCAGCTGACCAGCTTCCTGCAGGGCAAGGCAGCCCATACCAGTGCATGTCTTTGTGGGACCAAAGTACTCCAAAGTTATTGCTGACTGGCAGAACAATAGCTTTTATTTCTAACCTTTATTGAGCTATCATAACCTCCATAGCCACTTTTTTGCTTAATAGTTAAAACAGGTGCATAGACCTGTGGTCTGTAAGCTGGGCAGACTGGTGAACATGAATGGCCATTTATGGTTTTGAAGGAGCACTTGATCTGGAACATGTACTGAAGTAGTAATAAGACACAGGATGAACTACACAATTCAGCTCCAAGGCAGCATAAATGGGTCTTCCATTATTACATTTCTTTGGAATGTTTGAAAAGTCATTCCCCTGTGCATGGACGTTCTGGCTATGACCTGGGATAGTGTCCAGTGGTGACTCATCTGTTAGAATCATTGAAAGGGGGAAAAAGAAGCAGTAAAAATCTTACATAAACCATATCATTCATGCCATGAAGCACAACTGATACTTCTCACGCAAGTTAGGCTACATGAAAATTCTTTCTACAGCAAGAAAGGTAGAGATTTCACACAAGGTAACATTCACATTCACTGCCCAGATTCATACAGCATGGTTGATTGTGGACAAGCCGCATTCATCAGGGTGAAATTTAACATTGATAGCATGAGGTGGATTATTTCTGTTTTCTGCTTGCAATATTTGACAGGATCAATGGCTTGTTGCAGCACATGAATAAAGTAAAAATAATAAACATGTAACCAAGTTTTAGGATTCTTTCAATTAAATCAATTTCCTAATAAATACATCCTCTGTTTTGATATTTTAATAACCATATATATTATTTTGTACCTCCCTGTGACAGTAATTTAAGATTTCATTAGTTCCATTGACTACAGAAAATTTTCTTGTTGATAAAATTAAATTTACCTATCAAGAGTCTTGAATTGCAATAGTCAAAAAAGAGGAAAAAAAGTGATCTATTTCTGTTTTCTGCTTTCTTTCTGCTTTCCTTCTAAACCAGGTGATACTGCTTAGATTTTTTTTCCTCCTGTCTAATTTACATTTAACTTGGCTGCTGATAATATGTCTCTAATTTGTAATTTCAACTGATTACTGATGACGTACATGGGTTTGAAGTGAATCCTATAATCAGCCTTCATTTGCAGGAGTGACTTAGGATTTTGGCTGCCCATCTGAAAAGGATTTGATTTCTTTTACAGAAATTATTGAAACATTAATCATCTGAACCTGTAAAGACCCCTATAGTGTGTGTCTAATCACTGACTCACTCACAGTCCTTGGCTACTTCAGATAATTTGGGTCCACCACCTTTAAAGACTTGTGCTTTTCTTTTGTTTTGCAGGGTTTTTTTGGTTTTCAATATATCCATCATGACCTCATTTAAAGTAATTAAAACTCTGTGGTAATAGAAAATCTTTCAGGCAACATAATTGTTTTCCTATTTGGGAGATGAATTTAATAATTTAAATTATATTTGATTTATTATACTCATTTTTTACTCAGAATTATTGCTATGCTTAAGGTATGACATCAATGGAATAGACCATTACCATAGGGAAATGTCTCCCTTATTTTCATAAACAATGGTGGGAAACCATGCAATTATAAAACAAATAAATGCTAAAATGTAGACAAAAGGATTGTTCTCTAGTCAGATGGCATTAGTTTTGTGAAAGAAATCTCTGCAGCTATGTCAGATATCTTGTATGCATGTAATAATTTGGATGGGGCAGTAAGTAAGGTGAAAGTTGCATCTTGTACCATTATGGAACTGCTGCACTCCCATTGCCAGGAATGACAGAACCTGTCCAGTTCTTCATCCAACAGAAAAACATATTGCCCATGCGGATAAAATTATCTTTAATTTGGTGTGGCTTATATCTTCTTTTAGTCTGTGATTAGCAGTTAAGTTCGGCTATTTGGCAGTCTGAGTGATTATCAGGTGCTCTTTTCAGATTCTATCTAGTCTTTGTCTCAGCCTTGTGAAGGTATTTGGTGTTTGCTTAATGCAACAAGCATCTTCTAGATGGCTTCTTACTACAAGAAGCACGATGATTTTAGTCGGAGAACTTCCCTCAGTGCAGATGCGTTTCAGGGTGTTTTGAATACCTAATACAGTGAAGGTTAGTCTCTTGTCTAAACGTTATTAATATACATAGGCAAAAAACAGGGAACAGAGAAGGAAACATTCACTGCAGGAGGAAGCATTCTTTAATACTTTGTAAACACCTTCTTGGTGTACATAAATATATATATTACTGTGAATAATCTGTAGGATATCAAAATCAATTTTTATCTAGCTAAATATTTTTCCATAGAAAACTATATAAATACATGTATCCTAAGCACACTCTAAGTATTTGCTTCTTTATCTGTCTTTGAAGACAAAATGAACAACATTTTAATGTAAGATGCTAGAAGCATAGTTATTTGGAGCAGGCAATAGCGAGTGCAATAGGATTACTGAGTGAGTATTTTCCCCTCAGCCACTCTAAGAGGGAGAGAAAAAGGAGAAAACAGAAACAGCTTAACTCACCAAAAATCAAACCACTGCATTGCCCTCTTAGCCACTGAGTGTTTTGGGATGTAAGACCGAAGATTACATCAGTACAATAAAGGCTCCCTGCTCTCTCTACAATCACAAGCTCTGTACACTATGCAAAAAAAAAAAAAAAAAAAAAAAAGTGCAGCTTTACCCCAGCATTACAGCCAGTAGAAGTCAGAACAGGTAGAGAGGTGTAAAGAACAGGGAGAGAGAGGGAAGGGTTAAAGGCTTTATCGCGGCCATTAGAGGGAAAAGTTGAAGCAATACAAGCACAGTAGACTTCTCTCTCTCTCTNCCCCCCCCCCCCCCCCCGGCTTTCTTTCCACGACTCCCCTCTTCCCAAGCTGGATCAGTGTGTAGGGAGGGCAGTCATCACGCCATCCTAAGCAGCAAGAGCTGACGTTGGATGAAGCTGCCAGGTAGCTGAAAAAAGGCACAGAAGGCAGCTGATACCCACTTTTCAACGGGTTGTGGTTTTTTTTTTTTTTTGTCTGAATCTGGACTTCAAGCAACACAGCGCCTGAGACAGCTCATCTGAACTACACTGTATTGCAATACTCGCTCTTCCTAAAGAAAAAGACTCCACTGAGTAGCANCGCTGCCCCCGCCTGCTACCCCCGCCCCCAGCCCGCCGTCTCCTGCTGCCTGCCCGCTGCCCGCTGTTCCCTGCCGGCAGCTCCCCGCCGGCTTTGCCAGCCTGTGCCGGGCTGCGCTTGGCGGCGCGGTGGGGGAGTATTTTGGCAGGATTCCCCTCCGCGTCCCCACACCACTGACACGCAGTGACCAGGAGGGGAAGGAACGAACAAACAAACAAAAGAACAACAACAACAAAAAAAAAACCACAACACCAAACTTGCAAGCCCCGAATACACAAAATGCACAGTCCTTTTGTCAGTTTAACTCGGTGACTAGCAATCGCTGAGTGGTNTTTTTTTTTTTTTTTGTCTGAATCTGGACTTCAAGCAACACAGCGCCTGAGACAGCTCATCTGAACTACACTGTATTGCAATACTCGCTCTTCCTAAAGAAAAAGACTCCACTGAGTAGCAGAATGCTGCCAGTGTCGCAGCTAGGGCTACAATACAGAGCTTTTTTGTAACATTTTAAAATCTCTTTCTGTTCATATATTTAGATACATACATACACTCATATATCAATTCTTCCTTTTTTGAGGGCACCTTTGGCTTTTGTTACCCTGATGTGACTTCTTTTTCATCTTGGAATGATGGGGATCTTTCTAGCTTATGTTGGATTCATTTTCTTTTCAGTTATGTATATTCAACAAGGACTTTCTACCCAAGGTAAGATCACTTATTATCAATTATATGTGTGTGTTTTTCTATGCTAAAACAGACTGAGAACAGGATTGGAGAGGAGGAGGGAGCACGAGGAAGAAGAGAATAAAAAGAAGGAAAACAACTACAATGGGTAGTAGATGAGGATACCAAGCATCAGGTTTACATTTAGCTTAAAAATTGTCTGTAAATAGGAACAGAAGTGAGAAGTTTCCCCAAAGTGGGAATAAAACAGGCTTTCTTTACTGGGCTGCAAAGAGGGAAATAACAGGCACCTTGTGGAAGAGTAAAGAGGTGTTGGTGAATGGACATACATGTGTTTGGGTTGTGCATGTTTGTATATATGCATGTATGCATACAATAAACACTTACCCGTGCATGCATAATTATTGCATTCAGACCAAGTACTGGATGGCGAAATCTACTGCCTCCCTTAAAATATTGCAGTCTCCTTTTGTGCTGCATCCCCTTTCCTCTCCTATTTTCCTGCAATCCTCAGAGTCAGACCTTCATTTCGATCCTGTGACTATGTGTATTTCTGCCCCCCCCCCCCCCAAAAAAAAAGAAAAGAAAAGAAAAAAGTAAAAAAGGGAGAAAAAGGCAAAATCGACTTCTTTGAAGACCTCCCCCCCCAACCCCCGTCGCCTTCCTCCCTCCTCGCCGAAAGGCGCGCCTTGCATTTCAAGCAGCCCCGGCGCTGCAGGGACCAGTTGTTTGGGACCTCGAGGCTGCGGCGACGCTGTCAGCACCATGGACAGATCGCGCGGGGACGCCNAAATGCACAGTCCTTTTGTCAGTTTAACTCGGTGACTAGCAATCGCTGAGTGGTGGAAGCCGGGGGAGGGGGGGGGGAAGGGGGGGCAGAATAAGGGACACTGTGAAATATAAAGCTAGTAGCTTGGCTAAGTATCTGTTGCCAAGCTCAAATGTAAGGGGAAAAAGAAGTAACACTGGTTGAGTGTATTGCTAAATTATCCCACTAATTCCAGGTTAGCTAGGAAGACTGGATAAAGGGAAAGAGGGGAGGAGACAGCAAGCAATATTTCCTTTGCACCATAATATGCTCTAGACAATCTGTAACAATGCATAACAGAAAGCAACGTTGCAGGGCCTCGTCAAATTTTCCTCTTCTTGAAACACAGGATTTATTTATTACATAGTTTGTCTGTAGTCACCCTCACTTGACTCTCATGTTTCATTATGTTGCACAATTTTAAAGTGAGTTATAGGAAATGATGAGAAGAAATAAAGACTGAGACCTAAAGAAATGCTGGTGCCCTGGACCAAGTCCATCAGGATTAGTTTGTAAACCTAGCAGTGGTACACTGAAATGGGCAGATTCTGTTTGTTAAAGGACTGGGATATAAAGGTGAAGGTTAGTTCTATAAAGTGTCTGCCAGGACTGAAAAACAGAAGATATATTGCTTCTTAGTCTGATTATGCAAGCAGAGGTTCTCAGAAAGAGTAACTAACTCAGGTAAAGCCTTTGAAATGGGCATTTTGATGAGTGGTTGTAACCCGCACCTCAGAAGAGTGCCCGTTCCAACAGCTGCTCCAGCCGGCTGGAGGTTTAACAATTCACACGTCTCTAGCTCAGCCCTACAAAATACAATAAATCAGTTTGGGTTTTTTTTTTCCTCTTCCAAATTAGTCTTGTACAAAATCCCTCAGTGAGTCTAGTGAAATACTGCATCCTGCCCAAGGGTATTTGGACCTAATTATATGAAACTTTCCTAGCCCATGGGAGCAAGCAGGGGGGTCTACAGCATTTCGCATGAGCAGAGCTTAGAGTGTAAAGAAGGTGGATTTGTGCATAAGGGAGGAAAGGCATACTTGGGTGTGAGAAAGACTGGGGGAGATAATGTGTGGGAAAACTGGAAAATCAGAAAGAGGAGGGATGAGGAAAAGAAAACAGAGAAATCAATTGAAAAGGAAAAAAAAGAGAGACAGAAAGAAAAAGGCAACACAGAAAGCAGAGAATAAACAATGAGTAGGTCACAGGAGATCCCAACACGTTACGCATTTGTTTTGCAGCAAAATTCACTGAGTTTCCCCGAAATGTCACGGCCACTGAAGGGCAGAATGTGGAGATGTCTTGTGCTTTCCAAAGTGGCTCTGCTTCGGTGTACCTCGAAATCCAGTGGTGGTTTCTGCGGGCAGCTGAGGAC
Source organism: Pelecanoides urinatrix (assembly GCA_013400755.1). NCBI lineage: Eukaryota > Metazoa > Chordata > Aves > Procellariiformes > Procellariidae > Pelecanoides > Pelecanoides urinatrix. Next base: position 167,745 of record VZTQ01016307.1, on the reverse strand, counting down.
CAAGAGGCTGGAGCTGAGGTGACAGGCACTCAGGTATTGATCCTCTGCCATGGGGTCCCCAAATCACCCAGGAATGTGACAGGAGGGGGGGTGGGGGTGGGTGGAGAGAAAGGGAGGGAAGGAGAGAAACGGGGGGGAAGAGGGAGGGAGCAGAGGGAGGTTCTGGATCCCCCCAGGGATTTAATTTTGACCATGAAATAACAGTGCAGGAACCTGCAGAGAAAAATGCCCACCTCAGGGGATGATGCCTTTGGTGTCTGTCAGTCTCAGGATGCAGCTAGGGACATTCACAAAACCACACAGATTTCCAAAGTCTAAGGGGGTTTTGTTTGTTTGGTTGGTTGGTTTTTTCTGTCTCTCATTTTCCCTTTGGAAAGCAGCTATTCAGAGTCTGCTCCTGTGGAAATTTTTTATTTCCCAAATGGCAAGATCCTACACGTGCCCTCCAATTTACAGCTGGTGCAGTCGAGTTGGCAGCCCTAACTCTGCATGCAGCTGCCACAGGAGGGCACACACTTGCGGGGGGAACAGGGGGGAGCCAATGCCCCAAAGAAGCAAGAGAAAAATCAGACAACCGCGCAATTTCAGCCTTCCGAGCGGGACAGAGGGGGCCATGTCCACTCACACTGCCATCCCCCCCCTCCTCCGCTGCCACCTCCGCACCGGTCTCGGCGTTCAGCCGCCCCGAACAGGCGCCCACGCGAGTCGGGCGGGTGGCGGACGGCGGGTCCGTAGGGCAATTCCCCTCTGCCACGCTCGGGGGGTGCTTGGCGGCCCTTGCCGGGTCTCCCCGGCGCGGCCCGCAGGTGGCACACGCGGCGCGCCGCTCCACGGGCTCGGCGGCGGGGAGCGGGGCGGGGAGCGGGGCCCCCGCGGCGGCGGGGCCGGGGCCGGCGACCCACGGCGGCGCTCCTTTCCCTGCAGGTGGAGCTCTTGCCCGAGCGGGACCTGGAGAGCGACGGCACGAAGATTAGTGTAAGTGGCGACGCAGGGCGCGGGCAGCCCCCGCCGGCCGGGCGGGTCCTTCCCGAGGCGGAGCCCACCCCGGGCGCTGCCGGCCGCCGCCTCGGAGCAGGCGCGGCGGGGTGCGGCGAGGCGGTTCCCCCCCGCCCCCGCATCCCCTCCCCATCCGCACCGCAAGCTGAAGCGGGCAGGCGGCCGGCAGCCCGCAGCTCCTTCCTCGCCGGCCCTGCGAGAGGGTGCCAGGACAGCCCTGCCCCGTGCAGCCTGGGGCATGTGGACCCCTGGGGACCCCCGGGCATGAAGGCACCGGCAAGCGAGGCCCAGGCAGTAGACCTTCGGCAGGCTCTGTTTCCGCCCCGTGAAGCAGACAGCCTGCACCCATACTTTTACCCTGGGCAACTGCTGAGTCTGCCTTAGTGCTCCAAAGCTGAATCTCTTTCTTAGGAAAGTGGGGTTCTGACACTAGGGTTGCCGATCTGCTGTTTGGAGATTAAACCAGAACGTTGTCTCAACAAAATTATGAGCAACATTGCTCCAGCCCTTGTCCAGGGAAAGGATGCCTTCCTCAGCAGACCCATATCCTGAGCCAGGCCCAGCCACAGCCCCTGACTTCAGAAGAGTTCAGACCCTCCTCCCTCAGCCTCCCAAGAAATGTATGGCGGTGGGGTCATGGTGTGGCGCTCACTGCAGTGGAAAGACACAGATACTTAGCAGATACTGCAGCAGGAGTATTCCTTATGAGTCCAAAGGGGTTTTCCCTTTCTCAGACACAATCCCTTCAGAAGTGCCTTTTAGCTGCAGCCGAGCTTCTAAGTGCCAGCAAAGCTTAAACCAGCAACAGATAGAGGTGAATCACCTCTGTTAAATCCCTTACTCTGCTGCTCTTTGATGCCTACAAATAACTAACCAAGTAATTACATCAGGTCAAAGTGCAGCTAGGTATAGCTGAAGGGCATTTATAAATGAGAATTCAGATATGTTATATTCAAAACAATACATAATCTAGCCATACTTACATTTCCTACGATACTTCTCACCATATACTATAAACAATTTGTGTCACGGACCATATCTTCAGTTACATTTGTAGACTATCTCACAAAAGAGGCCCACATGTGGTCTTTGGATGCTATTCCACTAGACATAGTGCTAGCAGCCCATTTATTCCTTATCAATACTGGTTCATTGAAAATCCCTGTAGTAATCCATAAGGTCTGTGACACACTATAGGCTGTAAAGCTTGTCCCATCTTTCAAGTTAAAAATGTCTTTCTCTCATTATGCATGATAATAATTCACAATGGCATATTCATACAGTGTTTTCATAAGTTTGCATAAAACATTTTATATTTGCAATTAAAAAAAAGTCAACATTAGATTGACAGTCTAAATACACTTGTTACAAATGTCGCCTTCTGTTTTTTTAATTTCTTGAAGGCACACACACAGTCTCCATTAGTACTACTGGAAAGTATCTTCATGAAGAGGAGAGCAAACTTTTAAGTGCATTTAAGAAATTCTTTAAAGAAATGGTAAAATATACTAAATGCGTTTTTAAACTGTGCTGAAATACACGACTTCTATTGGTTTCAAATGACAATCAGGCATACACTGAAAACATGCATACATGATGACTGCAAAAATTTCTGAATTTCAAATGCAAAACCCAAAACACATTATGTTTTTCATTAGTGCTATGCAACACTCTTAATTTTGCAGATATTGCATTGGAGCAAACGAAGGCAGAATATGATCTACAGATCCTCTTTCCATTCATATGAAACTTCTTTAATCCTTTTGCTGAATATGAGCTGTTCAACAGGGATATATTATTATTGAATATGGTTTAAATAACTATCCAACACTTTCTATGTAATTAATATTGCATATGTTATGCCTGAAAGTATGCAATCCATACTTTCAACTCAGTTTGCCAAGTATAAATTCAGAGCTGGATACAACACAACAGGCTGTGAAGTCCATCCAGTACCTTAAAGCAATAATGTATTCACAAGTATTGCTCTTCAATTTATCAAGCAGGCAGAATAGGTGCTTTGCCAACACTGGTGACTAAAGTATGCCAAGCTATCAGAAGCAATGCATTGTATAATCACCACTAACGTGCCTAGTTTCAATCTTAACAATTCTCCATTTTTGTGATCTACCATATATTCATCACCCTGATGTTTCCTCGTTGCCTGTCATTGATATGACACAAAGCAACATTTGCATCAATGTTTATGTAACAGTGGAAGTAAACCAGGTTCAGGAATTCTTCATAGTTTTCTGTCCCACTGAATCCATTTTAACCGGCTTCCTGCGGGGCAACAAATATTAATCCAGATAGAAAGTAATAGTCAATGAATTAAATATAAATTCTCTAAAGTGATGGAACACACAGAGAGGAATCTGTGTTACCTTACCTAATGCATCTTAATACCTATCACACATTTCTGGATGCATAATTTACTCATGTGTGTTTTAATTATGTGAGACAAAAATATGTTATGTTACCCTCAGATATTAAAAGCAATTACAAATAAATCAGGAGTCTTATTTTAGCTGGCAACTTTTAAAATGGTCTTGAATATGTGCTACATGAATACGTGCTGCAGAAATTACTTCTAATAAGTACACATTTATATAAATGAGACAAAAGAAACTACCTGACACAATGTCTTGTTATGGTTAATAAACAAAAAATACCAAATGTTTGGACACACCCAAAGGAGACAAACTGAATGTCAAATATGCAGTTCCAATGTAGTGAAGAGCTACAAGATGATCTAATAAATCATTATTAAAGAAGTTTAAATATTGGCAAACATCTCCAACAAAATTGTTAATGCACTAGTTCAAAAACTGAATTATTCAATAAAGCCAACTAACTGGAAAGGTTTAACCAATGAAGTGCAAAGATATTAGGTTTATGTAAGAAAGCTCATTAAGAATGTTCATGATTTTAAGCCATTAATAGGAATGAGGACAGTAGTTTGGGTTGTTTGTCTGAGGCCAATTAGCTTTTCAAAGCAAACCATCTAAACAGTTTTGGAAAGAAGATGTCAGACATCCTCATAGATGCAAATAATTATATTCATCCTTGACGCAACTGCCCTGCAGTAAGCACAATCACACCAATGATTAATTTGGCACTTGACTTCTGTGGACAGGCTTTACATTAGTAGAGTCTTCCCAGAGGAAGAATAATACCTGACAACATGTTTGTTTGCTTGCTTTTTTCCCTGGCAAATTTGCAGACAGTGAAAGTACAAGGGAATGACATCTCCCACAAGCTGCAGATTTCAAAAGTGAGGAAAAAGGATGAAGGCTTGTATGAGTGCAGGGTGACCGATGCCAACTATGGAGACCTTCAGGAATACAAGGCCCAGGCATTTCTCAAAGTCAACGTTAACAGCCACTCTCGGCGAATGCAAGCCTTTGAGGCATCTCCAATGTGGTTGCAAGACATGAAACCTCGCAAAAACATCTCAGCAGCTGTTCCAAGTAGCATCCATAACTCTGCCAATCAGCGTGTGCGTGCCACCTCCAGCCCTGAAGCAGCAGCCAAAATCCCCAAACAAAGTCCACAATCAGGTATGGTAAAGCATTTTGAGCTTTCATTTGATTGCTTACCAGCATGTAAAAGGAGACTAACTCAACAAGGTAACCAGGAGTTGTGACTAGCAAGAGTGTGGTGCTCATTTATTCCTCCTTCTTTCTGGTTCTATTCCTCCTGCTATCTCCTTACTTCCTAAAAGCTGAATAATAAGTTTCTGGGCAGAAGCAGCAAAAAGCCTTAAATTCCTATACGTGGATTTTACGTCTGCTGGTTTTATCCACCCAAGGTTAGCTTTCTAATCGAAGCTTAGTTTTCCCTGTAGTGTGTGTGGAGAGAAAGGGGCATGTCAGTGAATGACTCATCTCATTTTAAGATGGCTGTGCATGATAAATTAAAAAAAAACATCCATCCAGAAGTGTTTCTTTCTAAGTTAATTTGCACCAGTCATCTAACTTTTATATCTCTAACATTTGGTGAAATTAATCTAGTTTTAGTATCAATCTTATTTTCGTAAGAAACTTGACTTCTAAATCTAAACAGACCTTAGATACACCAGATTGATGTAGACTTTAGAAAGACCATGGGTTTGTCAAAGAATGTGGTTTGTCATCTTCAGCTGCTTGACCATTGGCTTTTAATCAAGCATTAAAATGGCAATGCCTCAATTGTCTGTCACGTAGAAATTAACATACTACACATTTTGCTTGGGAGATTTTGTACAGCACTGTATAAATAACCTATAAGCAATATAAGTCTGCATTTTCTACATTGATACAGAAAAATTCACAGTTATGTAAAGGTACATGAATATACAGGAGTGCAGCTGTTGACTGCTGTATGATGGCAATAGAGAGATGGACAGGATAAAAAGATGAGACATGTCAGTGATCGAAAATCCTCTGGAAAACAAACTGTGCAAGTTTAAGGGTTTCTGGATTACTTGTGTTTACGCTGAGGGCCCAGTGTAAGGCAGGAGATCACAACCTAGCTT
>VZTQ01016307.1:81292-161253 GCA_013400755.1 Pelecanoides urinatrix | reverse complement strand
GGCCCACATGTGGTCTTTGGATGCTATTCCACTAGACATAGTGCTAGCAGCCCATTTATTCCTTATCAATACTGGTTCATTGAAAATCCCTGTAGTAATCCATAAGGTCTGTGACACACTATAGGCTGTAAAGCTTGTCCCATCTTTCAAGTTAAAAATGTCTTTCTCTCATTATGCATGATAATAATTCACAATGGCATATTCATACAGTGTTTTCATAAGTTTGCATAAAACATTTTATATTTGCAATTAAAAAAAAGTCAACATTAGATTGACAGTCTAAATACACTTGTTACAAATGTCGCCTTCTGTTTTTTTAATTTCTTGAAGGCACACACACAGTCTCCATTAGTACTACTGGAAAGTATCTTCATGAAGAGGAGAGCAAACTTTTAAGTGCATTTAAGAAATTCTTTAAAGAAATGGTAAAATATACTAAATGCGTTTTTAAACTGTGCTGAAATACACGACTTCTATTGGTTTCAAATGACAATCAGGCATACACTGAAAACATGCATACATGATGACTGCAAAAATTTCTGAATTTCAAATGCAAAACCCAAAACACATTATGTTTTTCATTAGTGCTATGCAACACTCTTAATTTTGCAGATATTGCATTGGAGCAAACGAAGGCAGAATATGATCTACAGATCCTCTTTCCATTCATATGAAACTTCTTTAATCCTTTTGCTGAATATGAGCTGTTCAACAGGGATATATTATTATTGAATATGGTTTAAATAACTATCCAACACTTTCTATGTAATTAATATTGCATATGTTATGCCTGAAAGTATGCAATCCATACTTTCAACTCAGTTTGCCAAGTATAAATTCAGAGCTGGATACAACACAACAGGCTGTGAAGTCCATCCAGTACCTTAAAGCAATAATGTATTCACAAGTATTGCTCTTCAATTTATCAAGCAGGCAGAATAGGTGCTTTGCCAACACTGGTGACTAAAGTATGCCAAGCTATCAGAAGCAATGCATTGTATAATCACCACTAACGTGCCTAGTTTCAATCTTAACAATTCTCCATTTTTGTGATCTACCATATATTCATCACCCTGATGTTTCCTCGTTGCCTGTCATTGATATGACACAAAGCAACATTTGCATCAATGTTTATGTAACAGTGGAAGTAAACCAGGTTCAGGAATTCTTCATAGTTTTCTGTCCCACTGAATCCATTTTAACCGGCTTCCTGCGGGGCAACAAATATTAATCCAGATAGAAAGTAATAGTCAATGAATTAAATATAAATTCTCTAAAGTGATGGAACACACAGAGAGGAATCTGTGTTACCTTACCTAATGCATCTTAATACCTATCACACATTTCTGGATGCATAATTTACTCATGTGTGTTTTAATTATGTGAGACAAAAATATGTTATGTTACCCTCAGATATTAAAAGCAATTACAAATAAATCAGGAGTCTTATTTTAGCTGGCAACTTTTAAAATGGTCTTGAATATGTGCTACATGAATACGTGCTGCAGAAATTACTTCTAATAAGTACACATTTATATAAATGAGACAAAAGAAACTACCTGACACAATGTCTTGTTATGGTTAATAAACAAAAAATACCAAATGTTTGGACACACCCAAAGGAGACAAACTGAATGTCAAATATGCAGTTCCAATGTAGTGAAGAGCTACAAGATGATCTAATAAATCATTATTAAAGAAGTTTAAATATTGGCAAACATCTCCAACAAAATTGTTAATGCACTAGTTCAAAAACTGAATTATTCAATAAAGCCAACTAACTGGAAAGGTTTAACCAATGAAGTGCAAAGATATTAGGTTTATGTAAGAAAGCTCATTAAGAATGTTCATGATTTTAAGCCATTAATAGGAATGAGGACAGTAGTTTGGGTTGTTTGTCTGAGGCCAATTAGCTTTTCAAAGCAAACCATCTAAACAGTTTTGGAAAGAAGATGTCAGACATCCTCATAGATGCAAATAATTATATTCATCCTTGACGCAACTGCCCTGCAGTAAGCACAATCACACCAATGATTAATTTGGCACTTGACTTCTGTGGACAGGCTTTACATTAGTAGAGTCTTCCCAGAGGAAGAATAATACCTGACAACATGTTTGTTTGCTTGCTTTTTTCCCTGGCAAATTTGCAGACAGTGAAAGTACAAGGGAATGACATCTCCCACAAGCTGCAGATTTCAAAAGTGAGGAAAAAGGATGAAGGCTTGTATGAGTGCAGGGTGACCGATGCCAACTATGGAGACCTTCAGGAATACAAGGCCCAGGCATTTCTCAAAGTCAACGTTAACAGCCACTCTCGGCGAATGCAAGCCTTTGAGGCATCTCCAATGTGGTTGCAAGACATGAAACCTCGCAAAAACATCTCAGCAGCTGTTCCAAGTAGCATCCATAACTCTGCCAATCAGCGTGTGCGTGCCACCTCCAGCCCTGAAGCAGCAGCCAAAATCCCCAAACAAAGTCCACAATCAGGTATGGTAAAGCATTTTGAGCTTTCATTTGATTGCTTACCAGCATGTAAAAGGAGACTAACTCAACAAGGTAACCAGGAGTTGTGACTAGCAAGAGTGTGGTGCTCATTTATTCCTCCTTCTTTCTGGTTCTATTCCTCCTGCTATCTCCTTACTTCCTAAAAGCTGAATAATAAGTTTCTGGGCAGAAGCAGCAAAAAGCCTTAAATTCCTATACGTGGATTTTACGTCTGCTGGTTTTATCCACCCAAGGTTAGCTTTCTAATCGAAGCTTAGTTTTCCCTGTAGTGTGTGTGGAGAGAAAGGGGCATGTCAGTGAATGACTCATCTCATTTTAAGATGGCTGTGCATGATAAATTAAAAAAAAACATCCATCCAGAAGTGTTTCTTTCTAAGTTAATTTGCACCAGTCATCTAACTTTTATATCTCTAACATTTGGTGAAATTAATCTAGTTTTAGTATCAATCTTATTTTCGTAAGAAACTTGACTTCTAAATCTAAACAGACCTTAGATACACCAGATTGATGTAGACTTTAGAAAGACCATGGGTTTGTCAAAGAATGTGGTTTGTCATCTTCAGCTGCTTGACCATTGGCTTTTAATCAAGCATTAAAATGGCAATGCCTCAATTGTCTGTCACGTAGAAATTAACATACTACACATTTTGCTTGGGAGATTTTGTACAGCACTGTATAAATAACCTATAAGCAATATAAGTCTGCATTTTCTACATTGATACAGAAAAATTCACAGTTATGTAAAGGTACATGAATATACAGGAGTGCAGCTGTTGACTGCTGTATGATGGCAATAGAGAGATGGACAGGATAAAAAGATGAGACATGTCAGTGATCGAAAATCCTCTGGAAAACAAACTGTGCAAGTTTAAGGGTTTCTGGATTACTTGTGTTTACGCTGAGGGCCCAGTGTAAGGCAGGAGATCACAACCTAGCTTAAAATATGTAATGGAAGCTAACATAGTTTGTTCTGATGCATCATTTTTCTGCTAGCAAATGACATGTCATCAAAACCAAAACTGGGTATACAACAAATTTCATAGCACATCTATTGTGAAATCACTTTCATCTTACAGGCATACTATTAGAAAAACATTTTCATAAGGAAAATACATTTCATTAAAGATTGGAACAATATGATTATTCATATGAAAACTCTTACTGTTATTAGAAAAGATGATGCACATACTACCATCATTTTACCTCTGTATACATTTTTCTCAATTTATTTAAAAGTTACATTCAGTTCTTTTTCTGTGAAATGCAGCCACTTTCATTTTTTAGTTCTTCCAAAAAATACTTAAGCTGATAGAAGAAAATAAATATTTCAGCTATTTAAAATCATCATTCTACCATGGATTTCCTTTCAGACAAGTGTATATACCACTTATTTTCCATTTGACTCATACATTTCAAAATAGCAGACTTGTTCATAAAGTGAAAATTCTGGTTTCTGTTCAGTTCTAAGTGAAATTTAAATAGTCACAAGTTTATGAAATATGTAGCTACAGACTACACCACACTGCATTGAGGCCAAAGTGTGTACACAATAGCTAATCCACTAAATCACTTTGTATATATAATTGAATCTATAATATTGTTTATGTCTTTAGTCCAAGCAATGTCTTGTCTGATTACTGAACATTTGTTATTTGAGAGCTAGTAGGTTATTACATGGAAAGGTCTCTGTAAAGAAAAAAAAAAACAAACAGAAAAACTTAATCTCTAATTCTTTTCTTGAGCAAAGATTACTGCAGATCAAGTACAGACAATCCCAATCATAAATAATTTTAAAATTAAACAGATTAAAATATAATTTATTTTATTAATTCATTTGTTTTATGATGACACACAGATTAATGCTGTATTCATCAGAGGTGAAACTCATCTACTGAAGAAACAAAGAGTCTACCAAGAATCCATATTAGGCTTAATTTCAATTTAACGGTCAATTGCTACACAGTAATTACTAGTGATATTTTTGAGGAACATCAGTTTAACTCTTGAGAACCAAGAACTTTCCTTTACTTGAGAAAATCTCAAGTTTTTCCAGCTGATTTTCCAGCTATGGTGTGATTTGGATTTTCACTCCATTTTACACTCACTCTACACCAATAGAAATACCCACAGGAGCACAAGGCAGTGGGGCTTTTTAGCTCTATGTAACTTTGAGGAGCAACTTCAGCTGAGGAAGGGGAGACATCAGTTGTGAGACCTCAGAAAAGCGGAAAGGAGGTATCATAGACAGTGATAGTCTTTCTTTTTATGATATCGAATAAACACAATCTCCTTTTACTGTTAAAGGAGAAACTCTTCCCTTCTTCAACATCATGCTAACTATATATGCATGCACAACTGCTGTGTGATTCCATTACATGTAAGCAATGTATGATTGTGATGTGTTTGTTTATGTTAATACATTGGCTTCAGCAACACTGTTTGAAGAGAGAAGTATTATTAACCATAGGTAACTGTATCAAATATTCTCCGATATTAGAGAATAGTTTAGAGAATAGAGAATAGAATAGAGAATTGCTTGCATAGTTATTGGCAAGCAATAAATTTTACTGCCGTGCTTACAGACTATTGCAAAATACGTTTACAGCAGAGGGAAACATGACACTGAGAAATTATTGGGAAATCTGTATTCAGCTATTTCAGAAGAACTCAGCTACTGATATAAGAAAGCTTGACTCTGATCATATGAACACTTGGTCCCCAAAATTTATTTTTGAAAGGTAGATAGCACTTTACTTAACTCCTTCTATCCTGAAGCACACTGCAGAATTTCATTTATTTCTTAAAAATAGATAGGTAGCTCTAGAAAAGCAGTTTACAGTCACTGCCATTTAAAAATATCAGCATTTCCCAACTGAACAGATATTTCTGTCATTCTCCTCTTTTACTCAAAAGTAAGAATATCTGTGATAACTATGAAGGAGCTATATAGCCAGGGATGACAAATTAAAGTGATATAATTCAGCATTTTGCGCTGCTCTGAAAAATGCTATGTGAGTGTAAAAAAGATCATTGTTATTGTTAGCATAATGGAGATTCAATATAGGAAGAAACAGCTAAAGAGAACATCTCCCACAGACAGTCTTCAGATAATATACTGAGAAGCACTAAATGTCTACCTCAAAGTCAAAAAAGTCAGGAAAGCAAAAGTCAAAGCTAACACAGCTTGACCCTGTCATTTTGTATTCATGGGCTGCAGCAAATGAAGTAAGCCGTCACAGCTTAACAGGAATCTGAGTAATTTGACAGGCAAATCTGCATATATCCAGAAAATGTCCTATGTAGGTGGAGTGACAGACTTTTTTTTTTTTCTGTATAATTCATAACAACGTATCTTAGTCCAAAGATAAAAGTACAAAGTTATCAGAGAGCCTTGTAACTCTAAGCAATGGTGCAATTAACTGAGATCCAAGAGCTGCAATGAATTCAGGTAAAAGGAAGCTGAATAATCTACAGGCTGCACCAAATCTTACTGTTTCATGGATATAAATCTAGACAAACTCTGCTACCAGCATTCAAGTCACTCAACATTTATAGCAACATGAAGGCCTGCAGAATATGATGTGCTAAGAACATGTGTATCCCCCAAACTCTTCCTGTTCTGCCAATGCCCTGTTAAAGCACTCAAAGCCATTAGTTGATTTTCAGACTCAAGAAGATCAGGCTCAGAGAACTCAAGAGGGAATAGCTACAAATGAAGAAGTGATCTTAGGTCCATTTTCTGACTGCTTACATACAGACTCCGCATATTTCTAGCAACTTTTTGTTCTTTCCTGAAGTAACAAATACAACTATTGACCTAACTACGTGCCAAAACTGTTCCTGTGATGATGGCAGAGTTACAGTGAGTGACTTGAAAAGGAGCACAAAGAAGAAGGTGATCCTTACCTAAGACTGAATGACCTGGATTCTTGGCATCATAAACCATACTGAGAAGCTGATCATCAGGTGTGAATGCAAAAGAAGAGAACAAAAACATATTTCTTCAGTCTATTGATACTGATGAACCAATGACATTCCTTTCAGCCTCCATTTTTACCTACAGAATCCAGGAATCTTTTATTATCAATCTATTGTAAGCACAAATTTTATGTCCAATTTGGAATCTTCTGGGATATAAACCAACTTCTGTGTTGTTTATTTTGTTTTGTTTTGTTTTTTTCTTTTATATTACATCTTGTCTTAAAGTGAAGTGATAAAAAGTCTGCTTTAGCCTCCACCAAGGTGACAGCCAACACTACTGCTTTCTTCACTAAGAGAAAGACTTTGGCTTTTGCAGCTGCTGTTTTAGAAGCTGTGAGTACCCATAAGGCTGGGAGGCTCCAACCGTTAGTGTGGTTGTTGTACAGCATAAAGTCAAGTCTTTGTTTCCTTAGGACTACATTAAAACAAAAACCAAATGAGAGTTTTGTTCTTCTTGTTCTGAACCTTATTCAGCTATTCTCAGAAATTCTTGCAAAAAGATGATGCAAGGATTATCCCATTTTATACTTGTATACACTACAATCTCTGTTTTTACTTGAAACTTACACTTTGGTTCTCTCTTCCTGAAATGAAACCCCTTCAATTTTTTAGCTTCTCTGAAATAATGGAACAAATTCTAACCACATTAATTGATGTAGCCCTATTAGCCAGTTAGTTGTTGACCTTGAAACTGTAAGCATCTTCTGAGAAGTGCCAGTCTGTTCCAGAGAACTTCATTGACAAAGCAGGGTCTTAACAGCAGCTAACCCCTTTTTTTTTTTATAGGCCAGGATGTCCAATGTAGAATAAACTCACTACTGCTTTATGTTTCTTTCAAAAAACCCACTTCCTAATTTCTTACATGTGCATACTTACTGATAGAACCAAATGCATACAAGTATTTAAACTCCTGTTCCTAGTGCTTAGTCCAACTGAACCCAGTAATAAAAAAAACATTTTCAGTGGATCTGCAGTTCTGACTCTTGTCACAAGCAAAATGGTGTCTACTTTTTGTAGCCATCCCTCACTGCCATTGCCAATTGCTGATACTATACCACTGTCACCTTTCTATTAATTTCTATTCCTGTTACAAAAACACAGGTTCAGAAACTACGAAGAGAAAGCACTCATCAACCAATATGTGTTCATTTTTGTTGTTTTACAAGTTTTAGCAGTTGTTCAATCCCACATGCCCATTCCAGACTGAATACTGGGTATGCTTAGTTTTAAACATATCGTCTCTGAAAACAGAGCTATTTTTTTCATCCTTAGTTATGTCCGTCGTTAAGCACTAATACTGAATCATAGAAGAAAATCATAGTCTTCTCAGATCTATTGAGATAATCACGGATTCTGTCCTTATACATATGATATTTCACTGTAAACACATTCCTGTAACAGTGATGGTGTTTGGAAAGAAATATTAAATAAACTTAGCTAATCACAAGCAGGGGTAAGAGGGAATTTGAGAAAGCGGGTAATGGCAGATTAGAAATAGCCTACTACAGGAAAGGGGACTCCATGGCAGATTTGCATTTTTATTTTTCAAACATAGCCTGGACTACTCTTGAGCAGTTCTTTTCAGATACCATACAGGTTATATGCATGAAAACATGGAAAACTGTCTTTGGATGCTGCACTACATATTTGCCTCTTATGAAGCCAATTCAGAAACAATGAGGACAGACACAACAGGAACTAAATGCACAAAGTTTAAGAAACTCATTTTGCCCTTTCTCCATCTACATTTTTGTTTATCTACACACACGTATACTGAGATCTTTCCTATTCTTTTAGTAACCTTACCAGTATATTTTGCTGTCCTCTGCCGTTGCTATGTATGCACTTAATCACGTCTTTTCCTTTGTTTTAGCTATTTCAAAAACGAACCTTTCAGACTCACCTCACCTTTAGAACAAAACTGATATATAAAGATCTGGTAGGGTACCCTACAGGAGTTCTCTGAGTAGCAGAATCACAGTCATTCTGTTCTACATGCCTGACATAACTTTCTTTGGTAATTCACCACTGGAAAGATTGCAGATGGGCTACACAGTTAGTAAAGAAAGAGAAGAAAAGAAAGGAAGGAAAGAAAAATGGGGGAGAGGGGGGAGGGCAGGAAAAGCTGTTTATGAGTTGTTTGTCAGCTCACTCAAATTGCTTTTCATTGCTACACAATCAGGCAGCTTGCACTGGGTCATCAGAGATTGCAGCATATGTGAGAGGGCCTGCTCTTGAAATAACTGATGGGATTTCCTTGCTTCAGAACAGAACCCATTTGTTACTTGACACATATAGAGCACAGCAGAGGACTTTTTTGCTTGTTTCAGATGAGAAGCAGGAAGTTTCCCATTTATGGTGCCCTACTTCATTATGAAAATCCTTTGCATCACTTAAAAAGAATGGGTAGAATTATCTGCTGGTTGGAATGAATACAATTCTGCTGAAGCGAAAAGAATGGCATTCATTTACAATAGCAAAAAAATTGGCTCAAGCATGAGGATGAAGATGAGCTCTCTTCTACTCATAAAGTGAGAGTGAATTATAAGAAGAATCTAAACTTTACCCAGCTTGTACTACCTAAAGAAGTTTAGGACAGTGAAGCTGTCTGGGAGCAGAATGCAGGGAAGGAAAATAGCTGAAAACTGCTATTTTCAGCTCATTCAGATTCAGGGGGATGGGGCATTTTTTGTGGTGGATTTTGCTGCTTCAGGTTTTTTGTGTGATTTTTTCTTTAAATTTGATCAACTTTTTTCTAGTGTTTATCTTTGAAACCTTAGGGCAGGCTATTAGAAAGCTCAACACTCTTTGTATTTTCTTATTCTCTGGACAGGGATTTTCTGTTTGATTAAATAATTCATGAGCTTCAAAGATATTCCAGACACATAACCTTCTTTACAGCTACACCAATAATCAATTAATCCTGCTTTGCTGGTGATAAAGCTGGATGTCATTTGAAGAGCAGCTGATAATTTTTCTACTGGCCTTGTGAAGAGAAGACTCTGTCCCAAACCCTTCATTCTACCTTCTCATAAGGAAATTGCCATCATACTTTTTGGCAGTGCAACTTGCTATCCTGTGTGTGTGTGTGTGTTCCAGTCTGATCCACCTCACTGAAGTTTGTTCCCCCACCTACTGACAAATGCTACTGTCTTGGAACAAAGCTGCCTAATGTTCTGTGGAGAATAAAAATGTGAAAGTTAACTGCCGCAGCCAGCATTCCCAACACTTCGTACATACGATCTGTGTGTTCATCAACAGCAACGAAAATACAGATAGCAAATCTGGGTGCTACTTCTGCTGCCTGTTTCTACTGCTGTTATTCTCTCAGCTGCTGCTGTTGCCTGTGACACTGACTGAGGCTTTTAGCCACAAGATCACAGCCATAGGGCTATAATGACTGTAGAAGTGACCTCTACATGACTACAGAAGATAGTATCCATCTCCAGTTCATTCTGTGCAACTGAAAAAAGAGTTAAAAGGGCAAGATGTTTTGTCAAGGAGCAATGATAAATCAGTTATGAAACCAAGAACTAGCAGTAGGTCTCACAAAGAGCTAGACATTTAGATGCTGCAAAGCCCTTTAGTAGAATAATACTGTTTGAGAATATGGCTAATAACATTGTGCCTGTCTGAAACTCTGCCAAAATAACAGGTCGATTACCTATTTTGTACTCTGTTGAATTATTCACACGCATACAATATGTACTGATCAGTGACCATCTCATACCTGAAGAGTCTTTGAATAATGATGAATGACATTTCATGGTTATGATCGATCCCACATCTCAGAACTGCAATGAGAAAGGTAAAAAAATATGAAATAAAAGTAGAAAAATTCATCAATATAGAATGTGAAGGAGATGATAGAATTAATACAGGATTCGGCACAAATACTTCAAGTTTCATTTTCATAATCCACCATTTTCGAAATACCGCACTGTGGTTGTATTTTTTATTTGTATCACAGTAATAGCAAGGGTGAAGGCTTTGACTTGTGAACTCTGATTTAGCTCTTACATTTTTAAATGTTATCACTCAAAGTCTCTGCCTTGCCCCATTCAGAGGTTATTGCCCCAAACCCTGATGGCAATAGGAAATAGGTGCCTGCTCCTCAGCTCTCCCAGTTCATAGTGTTGAACATTAAATTAAGCCTTTATGACAGCTGATAAACTAAAACATCGGGTTGTTAAATTGAGATAGATGAAGAGCTGGCATGGGGTTTGCTTGTATCACTCCTAATATTGGGGGTTTAATTTCCATCAGAGGGGGAAGTAGAGAGATGGAGGCACTATCATCTTAAACTGTTCCAGCTAAAACCATTAAGAGCTCATGAGTCATAGCCCTTAGACAGAGGTATGTTCTGTCAGAGGCATTGTTCTAATCTCTATAACAACTGCATTATCCACCAGGCAAACAAAGGATCAGAAGAATGGTCCCTGCCTCAAAACACTTACCATGTAGGAATCAGACAGAAGAAAACAGACTCATCCAGTCGGATGGGTACAGATAAATGGAGCTTAGCTAAGTTCCATGAAAATATCTCTTATATAAATGATATAAATAGAAGGAGATCAGGTTGACTGTATGTCAAACATAAGCCTAAGCAGTGTCAGGTGTGAAAAGCGAGAAAAGGGATTGAATATCTTATGCTGAAATATTTAGAAAGAATGATAATTTTCCTTCTGTCTATGTTATAATAACCCTCTTTGTATATGTTTTTCTTGGTATGACAGTGCTGTTGAAGATGATAGCATAATATTAAGTATCCTCCCACTTAAGATTTTTTTCTGATAGATGAAAGGATGAACAGGATGCAAAAAGCACAGGAGGAAAAAGACGAGTTCAATTCTATTTTTCTTCAAATAAAACTCTTGTTGCAACTTTATGGTATCTTTCAGAAATTGCTCTGTTAACAGTTTAATTATAATGTGGCATATATCAAATATACACACATTTATTTATGTATATTAAAGAAATGCTGAGCAATTTGTGCTGAAGCCATGTTTAGTTACAACAGCTGGTTACTAACAAAAGAGTCAATTCAAGAAGAATTTTTGTTAACAGCCTAAGTTCCCACCTTCATTCTAGATGGAGCATAACTATATGCAAGTAAATGGATGAGGATGTGTTACCACAGGACAGACAAAATCCTGCATTTGCTTTGGAATCAGCCATTTCATACAGATAAATAGAAATGCACTGGTTTATATATTTTTCTGTCACACATTAAAAAAAGTCTGACATTTTATATCCATGGTTTTCAGGCATAAGATGAGAAAGAAAGGTGCCCAGTGCTGATAAGCGCAGTCATAAAGCATGGTGCCAGTGGTTCTCAAACAATACCAATTAACCAGTTTAGGGCCTGCATTTATTTGAGCTTGCCCCCTTCCCCCTCAGCTTTTAACTGTTTCAGTGGGCACTGGATATTGGACTGCTTCTCACACTAGTTTTATTTGAATAGCTAACACTGGTGTTTCACAGACTATTTGCAAACACCTTTCTTAGCAACCCTTTTCCCAAAAAGTACTCTCTCTCTGAAATAGAAACAGCTAAATTCAATGCATTACTTATACATGTGAAGAGATATTCAATGCAACAAAAAACCCGAACAAACCCACAAACAAAAAAACTTTAAAACTTTGCAGGCTCAAACACCAACTAAAAGGAGGAAGAGAATTAGGATATCTGCTACAAATGGCTGATGCCTGAACATTTGTGACTGAGAGCCCCAGGTAGGCAGAATGTCATTCTCCTAAGAAAAGAAAGTCAGTCAGGGAAGTTTGAGTATCAAGACAAAAAAGCTTCCACAATATACTAAATATATAATGATGGAAGTAGTCATAGTTGTACAGCCACTAAACAATTTAGAGATATCAAAAACTGAGTATATACTTGGCTGAACACATGAAATTTGAAGTAGCTGAGCACAAAAAAAGTTTTAAGCTGCTAGAAGGAGGAATATGCTTCTGGGTATATCTAAAGATGAAAGCTCTATGCCTTAGGTTCAAAAATCATTTTGACTCTGACACGCTTTACCCCACATATCACCTGCAGAGACAATTCATCTACACTTCATTTCACCAAATGGGTTTCTAACTTACCGCTCCTTTACTACTCTAAAATTGTTTATGACAGTATCACATGAAAATGCTAGGGAAATTAAAATTTCAGAACCTGAATTTTTTATGGGATAGTCTGTCCAGATAGCTAGACTTACTTTCAGACCAAAGCAGCCTAAATAAGTTTCCAAGAAGTATAAACATTTAAACAAAACTTAGGATCACTGCTACAGAAATTAATGACACTTGTGAAGCCAATGCAAAACTGTATCAGGATTTCCTAATCATGCTAGTATGTAAAATATTATTTAGTCCTGAACTACTTATTAACACAATTTAAACAAATCTACATATTAAAACAGAAGGAAATGCACTGATGAGAATGGAATTTGTGAATTACAGGATAAAGGACATAGGAGAGAGCAAAATTTACAGTAGAGGTAGACTGAGCCAACTAAACTATCCAGTTCATCTTCCTGAAAAACTGTGTTCAAACTCAACAGTGATTTTTGGCTCTTTTAATCAGAACAATATGAAAATCTATATATGTTGATGCACTTCCCATTTCAGTTACATGTTTAGGGCTCTCACCCCTCCCTCTTGCCTGTTCAAGGTAAAAGGATGAAAGGGTCAGATCATTTTGATGATCTCATTTTCATCTTTGAGAATGACATTAGAGATCATTTTAGCTTCTTCATAGTGCATGATGGCCCAATTAGGAAGCCTGGTTCTAGTCAAGGGGTTAAAGGATCAGAGATGAACAAGAGCACTGTTTGAAGAATTAAAAAGAAAACCATGACTCTCAGATATATTGCAGAGGAATAACAAGGTTTAAATGTTTCCCTAGGTATGGGTTGATGTAAAGGATGATGTAGAAAGTGGCTTGAATGTAAAATCCCATGTTTGTTCACACCAGTATACCCATAATTCTACGTCTGTCCATCTTGGCATTTTAAAATTGCAGAAGTCATTCAAAGTCCCGCTCTTCTTTCTTTCTCCCTTTGTACTGCTATCTATTGCCCTTTTATAGATTTACTATGGCTTGTTCTGGACCACTGCCTGAAGCCTAGTATCATTTTACTACATGCTACCTATATTTGAAGTCTCTTCAGGTTTTTCATCTCCCAAGTATTTCCATCTCAAGTTTGCATTAGAACATGGCTTTACGTATAGCCGGCAGCAAGTTAAAGGTTGTGACCTTAGCCCAGAAAGATCTCCAGGAGTTATTGTGGCTCAAACCTCTGGCAGAATTCTCTCCTCTACTCAGGGTTGGAAAGTTGTCACTTTCTTTTGCCCCATGACAGGACTGAACACCTCTCTTCCGCTGTGCACCTTACCTGGTGAAAGCTAGGGAATAACCATCCATCTAGGATCCCCTCTCTCTTCCTCATCTGCTCTTCTGGGCATCATTGGCAGAAAGGGAACACACAGCAGATGAACGGAGCTACACGCTGGACACAAAGTCTAAGTAGACTTCATGGAAGTTCAATACATAGCCTATTCTAAATTTCCATCAATTTGGAAGCAGTAGTTTTCTTCCAAAATGCAAAAAGTCAGAAATTCAGAACTTTTCTTCTGGCGTGTAAGAAGAATTCATTTGCCATGTGTGGTATGTTTGCCCAAGACAGCGATAAGCAAGTCACATTATTTTAGGCTGACTACTGTACAGCCAATGGAGAAAGATGGACTGGAAACCTAAGCAAAAGTATCTATATTGAGGCTTGCATATGACACTCACTGCTCATCTTTTGTCATTCAGTTCCCCAAAATCAGACGCAGGTGATTGAACCTTAAAATACACGAGAAGTAATTTTCTTGAGGAGGGAAAGGAGGACCTCACATTTGTGCAAGGGACATTTTCTTCCTGAGTGTGGGTATATATTCCAGCAGTATAGGAGAGCTATAGGTAACTGTGATTTCTGTAATTCAGAGGAATAAAAATGATAGCAATTGGTAGGCCAGAGAGGAAGTATGTATTTAAAACCCATGTGAGACATATTCAAATAAAACTTCAAATAAAATCAACCATACTTGGTTTCACCTATGTTTATGGATGTAAAACTGCAAACCTCTTCCAAGAAATCTTATGGTTCATTAATATCCCCAGTAAAATGAAGGCAGGTATTTCATGAACTTTTACTTACTTTACATGGAAATAATGCAAAATTATGATTTCCTGTGGTTTCAACTAGGGCTGACAAGAAAGCTATTTCAAATCTAACACTATAAAGCAAAGCCAAGCATTGCAAAACAGCAAACCAGGCACTTAAAGATGGAAAATATCAGCACAAATTCCTGGGAAATGAAAGTTTCAAGGTTTCAACACCTCTGTGATTTCAGAAACCCGTAGTACACCAAAATTAACTCATATTCAGCACAAGCTGAATATATACCCCCCATATATACGCAGCAATAGTTTGGCATCATGTAATACATACAGAGAATCTAGGATGGACTTCTGTGTGACTGACTGTATTTCTCCTGTAGTGGTCAGCACAAAATCAGGACTCTACTCAGACATTAGTCTTCCCTTATGATCAGTGGTTTACTAATTAAAGGAAACTCAAGGATACCCTCACTAAATTTTTATGTTCAGTAAAATATTAAAGCAGTGCTCTTGAGTTCACAGATTTGTTCTGTCATTTATATGATGATACACTACTCATTGTAAGCATAACTGTAAGAATCCAGTTTTCAGAGGCTCTGACAGGTATTGAGACTCAGAGTGCAGGAGGTATTACTTCCCAGAGACCTCCCAAACCTTAGCAAGCACGACGAATGCCAAACTTGTTAAACTTCAACTCTTGCAGATGCAAACTTCTTGAGACCCAAGGTGGTTAACCATGTAAGGTACTCTTACAAATAGAGGATGCTAACACTGTAGGGCCTGAGGCAGCTGCTTGATTTACAAATCAGTGTTTTATCTAGTTGTGAAGAATAAATGGGCAAAATTATGAAACCAGCAATTGCTTTTCTCTGCTGGTGTCCCAAAATCCCGTGTATTTTTATACAAATTTTGTCTGATCAATATCTTAGTGAAAGCAAGGAATTATAGTCATTCAGGCATGCAGTGAGTAACTATTTTTTTGATCAGTTAGGGTTTACTAACAATTTATAGCTTCTGTTGGCTTTATTTTATAATTAGATGCTCTAAAATTAATCTCATTAACAGAACAAAATTGGTGTTCAGCTATTTGGTCCATATACTATAAGCCATGACATATGGTTCAGCATTTGTTACAGAGATTATTTTATTATTTTAAACACTAAAATCACAATTATTATTCACTATTGTTTTTTCTCTGTTTTCCTAGCATTTAAGTAAGCCACATATTTGAATAAATCACAGTTTCAGAGTTTAATGACATGAACTACTCTTTCATGCTCTTGCACAGAAACTTATCTCATGATCACATGTGTTAGGCAATACACCATTTGTTTCTAGGAGAAGGCTAAGTAATTAATGGACATTTGCTCTTTTGGATGTATGTCAGTGGCAGGAAACAAAAGACAACACATGGGCATTTACATCTCATAGGAACAATTTAACTGAATCCCAGTGGCTGGTAGGTCAAAATGTGAGAATCCCTGGCCCACACATCAACTAGAGTTTAACTAATGATGTAGAAATAATACATGCATGCATACTACCGTTCTTCTTCCAGGTTACTGTCTTTGAGGGTAACATAATTCTAGTCCAGCTTTGCCCAGTGTTCTTGACCTGCAATAAAATTTCTTTTAGCTCTCATTATGTTAATTAGAAAATATGTTAGAAATGGCAGGGAAATGAGTAATCGATTTAGCAAATCCACAGCTAGATCGACAGGTTTTCACTTATATTACCGCGCTCACAGTTCCAGCGATACTATTTCAGCCCTGGTCAGAATTGTACACCAAAAACACATCTGCATGAAAACTCTGAATTTGGATACTCTGTACTTTCAAGACATTTGGATTTGGATTCTGATCTGTACTTCACCTCTGACTTAAGTCTAAAAATAGTGAAACTACATGTCTGATTTAAACACCCTATGACTTTTAGATTCGCAGTCAAAATGGAAATTTCTGACTATTTCTGGTGGCTTATGCTTTATCAAAATGGAAACCAAAATAATAGAATATGAGCAAATATGACAGAATAGAAAAAGGAAAAAATCTAAGGAGGCTGCTTTCAGTTTTGCTATGTTATTATTCTACATTTGCAGCTTTCACCCTTCCAAAATCTAAATAAATATTTGGGTTCATGAGAGAACAAATACAGTTCTTTTACACATCTCCAAGGGGGGGGGGAAAGAAACCTGAGTATATTTAAACTACAATTGTATTTCATAAAGAATCACTGAAAAGATGAGAGTTTACCTAATAGTCATACATGTCACTGTATATTGCAAGTCAATTTTATTAGGGGTGATATATTACTGAAAATGTATCTATTTGGGTTAGACAGCATTTTGGAAACTATTAAGCCAGTAAATACAGACTTGATATGACATTAGGATATACTATTCTGTTACCGAAACCATGCAGAGGACACTGTTTATGACAGTGATTTCCAACAGTCCTAACAGCCTCTTCTTTCACCTAGAAGCTGAAATTGTTTTAGTTGTATTGCCCCTAAATTTTTCTCATGTGTTGAGAATTGCTTTAGCTTGTACTTACTGCATGTACTCTAACCTAGATCCCTTGCAAGATAAAGAAAAACAAACCTGCTGTTTACAGAAGAACATGCATGTAGAACATGTGATATGAATTGGAGGGAGATTGTGATTTATACAGAGACTGAACATTACAAATAAAAAGCTTATCATGTGTATGTCATATGTGACACCTAACTTGGGGATCTACAGATTGTCATATTGAAAAAAAGCAAAACAAAACAAAAATCAAAGAATGTTTTGCCTGCAAATATTATAGTGCTGCTTTTCCCACTGTGAGTTTAAGTCAAACCTATTTTGTATTATACTGTTTCTCTTCCACACATTACAGCTTTCAAATTCTCAAATTATAATGCCATTAATCGTTAAAAAAAGCTCTTTTAAAAAACATCCATGAGACTCTTCTGAGTATTTATCCTTATTTGCATTATACATATTTTGTGCAGAAGAAATGTATCTCCAAAGACCTCTTTAGAATTGTCTTGAGCAGTGTATTTCTCTAATTCAATCAAAAAAATATTTAAATGGAATAAAATAAGTGAAAGTAATTCAATATATCATGAAAAGATCTAACATTAACAAAGGTTCCAACTAAGTTCTACTAACCTAGTTAGGGAAGAAAAGCCTGTATAAAAATCTGTCAAATGACAAATTTTACACCTTATATAAAAGAGGGAAGAAAGCCGTGCTGCATTAAAACCAAAACCAGGAATTGAACTCGACCCTTGGGCACAAGCTTGTAAATACTACCTGTATGAGAACAACCCATAAGAAGAAGTTACAGCAAATTTGCTTGTGTGTTTGCTTGTTCCTAATACAGAACAAGTGTTTTGAGGAAACCAGCACACTACTGCAGTGTAGTACAGGTAGGCTAGCATTATCAGATAGACAAAAGTAGGCTTTTCACTCCTGTCTACGTTCAGTAGGAACTAAGCTCAGAGTTCCCTTGGACTTCTTTGAAAATCTTAGTAATGTCTTTGAGACATGTTTCATTTAAAAGTTAATATTCACTTAGGAATTCAGTTTACACATGGATAATTGAAATATCACTATTACTTAGAAGCTCTTGTGTATGTGACAGAGGACTAAGAGTCTTGTATGGCAACTACTATGTATGCAACACCTCACACTGTATTTGCAAAAAGAAGCAGTGTTCAGAAATCTGGGATTTAGTTTAATCCCCATTTTTGAAGGAAAAAAATTACTAAAGACAGGAATAAACATAGTTAGCAGATACAGAGAAATGCTTTACTGATAAACATATGAAAACTTTAAAAAATGAGCATTTGCCCTGAGTTCTTTTTGCTTTTGTTGTGTGTATTCTTGACGAGAAGATAAATGTGCTTTTTGGGGCTGCAATGGAATCCAGTATTCAGTTTAATATTAAATTATCTGCAAAAATAACTTATGCATTATTAACGTATTTTTAAAAAATAACCAGCATTATTATGGACTGCTTGTAACACGATTATTACTTTGTTATAGAATTGATGCCTGTAACCATCAATAACATTCATCCTTTTAAAGTATACAACACAGCTATAAAAGCTATCAATCATGCATTAACCTGTTATAATTGGAACTTTTATTTATAGTGTAGCAAAATTAAATTTATGGTTTTCACCTCAAGTAATATGTTTCAAATTCTGAATGTAATTCTTTACAATAGTTATCAAGCACTGAGACTTGGTATGTAAGATATCTAAATACTCATGTTCTTGGTGTGTGAACGTAGTTTAATTAGTCTAGTTCTGACTGTTTTTATTCTGATAACGTACTTAAAATATAAAGTCACGTTTTTAGAAATAATGATATGTACCATTGTTTTCATAGCTTTTTAAAAAGAAAAAAGAATCTGGGAAAATACTTCTCAAAAATGAATACTCCAAACCTTTCAGCATTCTGTTTCCCCCCTGTAAATAGCACAGCCATTTGCCAATATCTCCTCTATTTTACCTCTATTTAAAGAAAACACTCTTTAGCCACTAGATGACTTTTTTGTTAGCAGTCAATGATGTGATGCTGGAATGATTTTGTAAAGACCACTCTGAGGTGGAAGGTGTTTGGGTTTGTTCCTCTTGGTATATATGGTTTCACTGGATAATGTTTAAAAAGACAGATGAGAAGCAAAAGCAAAGCAAAGCAAAAAAACCTCCTTGGGACTGAAATACTTTGTATGTGTTGTTATTTGCAGTGCATGCCAAGACATTCATGGGCACCAGAGCCAACCTGGCGAGCTAATTAAATATATAAATGTATGTGTTTAAAACAGCCTTATAAGAAGCATTGGAAATCTGCAAGATGAGCGAATATCTTATAACTTCTTCCGCAGGTGCGAGGATAGCTACAAGCCATGGACTTTCTGTCCTGCTTCTTGTTTGTGGCTTTGTGAAGGGTGCTTTGCTTTAATCTAAAAGTGCTGACTTTTTCCAATATCACTTTCTCTTCTTAAAGCAAAGAGCAAATCGCCTGTAAAATCCACGGAGCGGACAGCAAAGTTGACCCTAACCTCCAACCACCACCCTGCACCCAATGTACTCTAAATCTCTACACAAGGAGCACCTTCTTCAGGAAGTACAAACAAAAATACTAAATAAATAAATTTAAAAAAAATTCTAAAAAGAAGAGGATACCACATGTTTTCTTGATATATCTTATTTTCTTTGGCGTATCACTAATCTTTTATTTGAAGAGAACTGGTGTGATGTAATCAAACGTTTTGTAACAGCAAGACCTAGTTTCCTTTTCTTTCGGCAAGGAGAAGCCTCATCCTTGACTTCTCAGGGGTTGGCCTGCGAGTTATCAGTATTACAGAATTAACCATGGATGACATTTGGTTCCTACGCTGAAAGAACCGTTCTAGCCTGGAAGCAAACAGAGGCAAAATAATGAAACAAAACACAGTGATTTAACATCAACCCCAATAAAACACCCCACAAACTTTATCAAAAAGTTTTTGTTTTTTTTTTTTTTTTGCATGAGGAATAGGGAGGAGAAAAGAAATTCTACAAAGCAGCTAAGCAGACTAGAGGATGTTGTTTCTGGAAAACAAATGAGGGTAATTTTCTTTTGAGTTGTTTGGGTATTTTTTAATTATTCTTTTTCCCTTGTAGGTTTTTTCCTGTCTTTTTTTGTTTATTTCTTGTTCAATGGTGGCAATTACTGACTTAGGCCAACCCCTGATGACTGCTTGGAGGTTTATATATATACATCTTTTTTTTTGTGTGCGTTCTATATTTCAGTGTATTTTCTCTAATTTTGCAACTCCTGTATATGCAAAACTAACTTAAATTCTGTAAATTGCTTACAGTCTATGTGATATAACTTCAGAGTAGACATACTTTGGTCCTCATGCAAGCCAGTTTTTAATATTATCTATATGTCGTGCCACCAATAGACATCTTTATTTCCTTTTTTGACAAAACATCACTTTTTAGTTTGTAATTCAGTACTGTGTGGCTTTTGTAATACATACATTCACTTCCACTGGTTTGACCCCCCAGCCCTCTGTTTACTCTGTAAATGCACATTAAAATTTGTTCTGGTCTCCAGACAATGAATTATTTTAGTTTTGTGTATGTTGTGTTGGAGTTTATTTGCCGAAAGCTCTTTTAATTTTTGATGTTTATAGAGGATGAAGTGATTTGATCACTAGAGACTGTAAAATGCAGGTTTGCAGTCAAATACTGCATGTAAAGAAAGGTTAGAAAGGGAAAAAAGACAAATAAAACAGAACATGGCTTAAAGGGTATTCTTTTGATAAAAAGTTTTAGGAAAGTTAATTTATTACATTGGTAAACTATATTAACGTCACATCTCCTTCTACATGTCCAAAGAAGCATCTTCCTTTGCTTTTTTCTGCAAGTGGATTGTCATTACTGATTGATATTCTTAATTAAAATACTTTATGTCTGCGAACTGAACGTGAGAATTTTGCTGTTGAATGAATTTACATGAATTACATTCATTAATGCAGGAAGGAAAAATTGCTACCATTTGCAGCTGCAATCAGGAAGGTTTTTTTCTTATTCCCCTCCTTCCACTGATGCTGAACAATCCACACCCTTTCATTTATCAGCACAGACAATCACGTATACCGCATGCTTATTATGATCTATTTACAGCAGCATTAAGTAGCTGCAGTGTGGTCAGCTGTGTGATTTCTCCTTGTTTTGGAAGTAATGTAGAAGGAAGTAAAAAAGTATGTTTAATATCTCACTAGTCCATGGCCTAACAGGCTTAACATTTTATTTCAAAATGCCCATAAGTCTGAAGTCTTCCCCCATTAATTTCAAAGGAGAAAGAGCACATAGTAGCATAGAATCAGAGAGTAATATGCTAATGCTTTGGAAGATGATGACATATTTGTGCAAATCTTATTTATTTTAACGATACATTCTGTACTGTAAGCTTGACTGGGAATAGTCAGTCTTTCTTTGGTTTTAGAAGTAATAAAAAGAGTAAAAGTTTTGTCTAATACAGACAAATCAGGAATAACTGTCAGGAGAAAAGGGGAAAAAGTTATTTTATTTCAACATAAAATTAATGACCCACTAGGAATATTGTGTATTGAAAAGGTTCTGCTCCATAGTAATAACAGTTTATCAGCCTACTGACAAAGAAAATAGGAACAGTCCCTGTTAAAGTGTTCTGAATCAAAACCAATATTGTGGATCGAAGACGAAGTAAATGAAAAAAGAGCCAGAGCTTCTTGAAGTCTCATTTTCTGAACACACCTATGGAACCAAACTTTCAGAGCTCTGGAGGGAAGACTACGTTTTCCCTGTGAAATAGATATCTATGGATGCTGTGAGAGTCTCCCGTGTGGAGTTCGGAAGCCTCAGTTTCCATTGGTCTTAACCGGAACCAAATGCTTAACATCACACGTTTCATATGTTTACTGTATACAACCATCTTGCATGACTATTCCATGTATGCACATAGTCATACAGACAACCTGCAGTGACATTTTTCAGGGGCAGTTTAGCTTCACATGTTAAAGTTAGCCTCTGATTACTATGTTAAACTGACACTGTGTTTTGCTTTATGCTGTTAACTTCTTAGATATAAATCACCATGTACTAGGAAGTAAAATTAAAGAACCAGCTGAAATTAAAAGCAGAATTCTAGACCACTCGGACTAGTGTGGTACAACAACTCAGAAGACTTTACCAAAGGAAGTGCCGTATTGTGATCTGCTGTTGTTCTTCAACAGTGTCAGCAGAAAATGGACAAAAAAATACTGTAGGATTTTTTAAAAGCCTTTTGAGGCTTTATGAGATGATAAGGGGATACAGTAGTTCTCCTCCTTCCCCCCTCCCCAAGATAATAAACCCAAATTCTTCAGATGAGGCTGGTCCAGCCCTTCTGGGTGCAGATCTAGAGCCTAGCTTTACAGTTTCTGCCAAGCTGTGTGGATGCAGCAGCAACATCTCCTAACAGGAGCAAGTACTGTATTTCTAACTTCTGTGCTGCATCTTAACAGCCATTCTTCAAATCTGGAATTTGCCTGAAGCTCCAAGAAATTCTCTAAATGGAAGTTAAGCTGCAGTAGTCCCCCTTTTTCCTAAGAATTTATTTATGAATAATATTTGGTATAGGAATGGAACTACTGCCATTTTCTGCCCTGGCCCAGTTCTAGTTTGGATTTAACACTAATAGAGAAAAAAATGGCTTAATTATATCCTTAAAAGCTCCATTGAGTTAGGTATCTAAAAGGGCGACTTACATCTAGCAGTGGCAAAATATTTCAAAACTCAATGTCCTTAAGCTTTCTACAAAAATAGTCTAGTTTAGAGGTGGTCATTTACATGACTTGTGCTTCTCACTTGGTGTCCCCAAGGCCTCATTGCACATGTGACTTTCTTCAGATCGTTCCAACAGTTTTCGGCTTTAATAGAAGAATAAACATGGGTGAGTATGAAACACTTTTGTATCTCAAGGTATATGCCATCTAAATACAGCTCTCGCACTTTGAGATGTTATGACTTTTGAAACTAAAAGAAACATATTCCAACTCCATTAAATGACAATGACAGCTTTTGTATTATATGGAAAAAAGATCTGTAGCACTTTTGTACTACTATCAAGGATTAGTACTTCTACAGAGCCTGTCCCATAAATTCTTCTCCTTTTCAATGGTTACCAATATTCTTTTAATCTCTGGAACTTCATGCATTCAAGTTGCTGCATAACATGTTTGAACTTTCCTTTCTTTATTGCCTTTTGTAGATTCTTCAAAGACATTTACAGAGCAAGAGGGGTGCTCAGACCAGAGGTTTAAAAAAGCTTGGTAGACTAATTTAAGATTGACTGTTTGTTCCTCAGAACTCCTGTTAAGAAAGGTACTAGAAAATTTGAATGGTAAACACTGAATCTATAATGAATTATTGTTACTTCTTTTTCATTCTCAATATTGAATATTTATATTACAGCACTACCCAAAGGCAAAGATCAGAAGTAGATATAAACATACGAGGCATCACAGCAAAAGCAATAGGACTGCTTGGAGATTCATACCTATGCATGTAATTCAGTGCCACTGTGATTTAGGACCACAACACACCCTAGAACTAGTTTTTCTCATATTCATTCTTTACAGTATTTTTGCTTAGTTCAAATAAAATGAGGAAACAGTGGCCACTGCAAAAATCTGAATGCTTGCCTAATATTTTTCAGTGTTAAACTTTTAACTTCTAATGGTTTCTACAGTGATATCATTTAATTCACCGTTAAAAAAAAAAAAAAAAAAAAGACTGCACTGCTGCCAATCTTCAACTCCTTCCTCAAAAAAAGGAAGAGAAAACAATTTAAACCTTTGTTATTTGCAGGATGGGGGAACATTTGTCCATGACATTACTATTAGTAAATGTCAAATGTTGTTTACAGAGCTAAAAGCATTAAGAACCAAGAATGGGATCCACATACTTAGCAATATAAATTTTTAAAGGTTAACCTTCCATGATTAGCTTAGCTAAACAATGCTAAGCACAAAGTAAATTGCTTAATGCAAGTAACCATAAATGCCTTCAATCTTTTGTTCTGAGCTTCCTAAATATTGATTTATTTGATTTCACAGTCATGAAGTTTGCACATACGTTCATATAATTGAAAGATTATACATAGTTTTCCTAGTGCTCTTCATCTAAACAATACAGGAAGACAATAGCAAAGAAGAAGGTTAAATTTGTATGTAATAATGAATCACAATTGGTTGGTAGAATTACTTGCAAAGAAAGAGAAGTGTGCTTTCTTGAGAATCAAGTGTAATTGCAATAATTTCATTTTCTCGTTTTCGTGCTATTCTTTTTTGAAAATGCTTCAATCTAAAAAACAAGACAACAATATATTTCTTACTACTCACTTCTTACAAGGTGACAGAGGACAAAATAATGTTGTCTTTGTTGTGAAAGAAGTTCGGGGTTGGAAAGAAACTTTTCATTTAACAACAATCTAAATGTTTACACTATCCTATCACCTCAAAATATCTCTGCTCGTAGGTTTACAGGGAAGGAGCAACAGAGAGTGTTTTGTATTTCAGCTTGACTTCCCAGCTCTAAGAGTGTTCTCAGTTAATTGTCATCCTAGAGCTAAGGACAGGACTCTTCTGAAAGTTTCACAAATACAGTAATTTTCCCTGTAACTACCAGTGACAGATTGGTTTGGGTTTTGAAATAATAAATACTTGCAACTTAGAATATTTTTCCATACAGTTATAAATGTTATGAGGAATGGCAGCTATTAAAGCCATAAACAAGTCTGGAAGAATATCACAAACTAGTAATCTCTCAAAAGTTTAAAAATATGACAAACACTTTAATAAAAAAAAGACTTCTGGTCAGATTTTCTTTTAAAGTTTTATTGTAACCCACTCTTATCCATATGGCTATAAATACTCTGGATTGAATTCCACCTATATCATGCTGACAGTACAGAGGGCCTTCAGATGGAAGCAAATGAAATTTTCACTTATTGAAATGCTCCTTTACATTGGCATTACAGCACAGAAAGAGGTCTTATGTGTATATGAGACTATTTACAGAGACAGCTTATAAGGAAGCCAAAATGTACATAATAGACTATTAATTCCTTTCCTCTTTTTATATATTATAAACTTGAAAAACAAGAGAGAAGATTGGGTTTGAAAACCAGCTGCTTAAAATAAACTATATTATTTGAATCTTTGAAGAAGCAAAGTCTCAAAAATTCCTTATTAAAAAGACTTGTATAACTATGACCTTTTAAATTATATGGGGTTTAGATTTTTAAGCAAAGTTATACATATTATATATGAAATTATTGTATATAAAATTGAGAAGGAAGGAGATGATAACTTCTTTTTTTACTTCTGATAGAAGATTATGTTAATTGCTGCTGATTGTTTTCAATATCAAGTGATTTAGCAGACCCTTCAAATCATTGGCAACTATAATTCCTAAAAAAATAAGTGCCAAATTTTCTTATCACCTGCACTACACTTCAGTTTTTGGATTAACCAACACTGGTTCACTTTTCAAAAATGTTGCTTATTCACCATAACAGAAAAGGAGGAATTCACACTTTATTGAAAATAAATGTGAACACGTTTACTAAACCACCTCAATGTCTTTTTCTTTGGTGAATCAGGCATGAGATATATTACTTTTGTCCATATGTGGCATTGCCTCAATGGGGCTAAACACTGACAAAAAAGACATGGAAATGTGGATCCTAGTTGTTTCACCTACAAATTGGATTCCCCTGTAAGAGACAGAAAACAGAAGGTGTAATTTTTTCTGTTTCCCTACAGTAGCCAATAATGAAGGCAACACAAGAAGAGTACAGGGATCTCGTTAGATCGTGCAGAGAGGAAATTAGAAAGGCAAAAGCCCAGCTACAATTCAACCTGGCTGCTGTCATAAGAGACAACAAAAAATGTTTTTACAAATATATTAATGACAAAAAGATAGCCAAGGAGAATCTCCATCCTATATGGGATGTGGGGGGAGGGACATTGCCACCTAGGACGAGGATAAGGCTGAGGTACTTAATGCCTTCTTTGCCGTAGTCTTTAATAGTCAGAGCAGTTATCCTCAGGGTACTCAGCCCCCTGAGCTGGAAGACAGGGACGGCGAGCAGGATAAACCCCCCATAATACAAGAGGAAGCAGCTAATGACCTGCTACGCCACCTGGACGCTCACAAGTCTGTGGGGCCGGATGGGATCCACCCGAGGAAGGTACTGAGAGAGCTGGTGGAGGAGCTTGCCAAGCCACTCTCCATCATTTACCAGCAGTCCTGGTTAACGGGGGAGGTCCCAAATGACTGGAGGCTTGCCAATGTGACGCCCATCCACAACAAGGGCCAGAAGCAGGATCCGGGGAACTACAGGCTGGTCAG
This sequence comes from Pelecanoides urinatrix, assembly GCA_013400755.1. NCBI lineage: Eukaryota > Metazoa > Chordata > Aves > Procellariiformes > Procellariidae > Pelecanoides > Pelecanoides urinatrix. The sequence continues at coordinate 134,673 of VZTQ01016307.1, read as the reverse complement.
CCTGACCTCGGTGCCAGGGAAGATTATGGAGCGGTTTGTCTTCAGAGCACTTATAAGACATGTCGAGGACAACCAGGGGATCAGGCCCAGCCAGCACGGGTTCATGGAAGGCAGGTCCTGCTTGACCAACCTGATCTCCTTCTATGAGCAGCTGACCCGCCTAATGGATGAGGGAAAGGCTGTGGATGTGGTCTGCCTGGACTTCAGTAAAGCCTTTGACACTGTCTCCCATGGCATTCTCCTAGAGAAGCTGACAGCTCACAGCTTAGACAAGCGTACTCTTCGCTGGGTAAAAAACTGCCTGGACCTCACAAAGTGCAGATGACACCAAGTTGGGCGGGAGTGTTGATCTGCTGGAGGGTAGGAAGGCTCTGCAGAGGGACCTGGACAGGCTGGATCGTTGGGCTGAGGCCAACTGCATGAGGTTCAACAAGGCCAAGTGCCAGGTCCTACACTTCGGCCACAACAACCCCAGGCAACACTACAGGCTTGGGGAAGAGTGGCTGGAAAGCTGCCCAGAGGAGAAGGACCTGGGGGTGCTGGCTGACAGCCGGCTGAACGTGAGCCGGCAGTGTGCCCAGGTGGCCAAGAAGGCCAACGGCATCCTGGCCTGTATCAGGAATAGTGTGGCCAGCAGGAGCAGGGAGGTGATCGTGCCCCTGTACTCGGCGCTGGTGAGGCCGCACCTTGAGTACTGTGTTCAGTTTTGGGCCCCTCACTACAAGAAGGACATTGAGGTGCTGGAGCGTGTCCAGAGAAGGGCAACGAAGCTGGTGAAGGGCCTGGAGCACAAGTCTTATGAGGAGCGGCTGAGGGAACTGGGGTTGTTTAGCCTGGAGAAGAGGAGGCTGAGGGGAGACCTCATCGCGCTCTACAACTACCTGAAAGGAGGTTATAGCAAGGTGGGGGTTGGTCTCTTCTGCCAAGTAACTAGTGATAGGACGAGAGGAAATGGCCTCAAGTTGCGCCAAGGGAGGTTTAGATTGAACATTAGGAAAAATTTCTTTACTGAAAGAGTGGTCGGGCCTTGGAACAGGCTGCCCAGGGAAGTGGTTGAGTCCCCATCCCTGGAGGTATTTAAAAGACATGTAGATGAGTCGCTTAGGGACATGGTTTAGTAGGCATGGTGTGTTCAGTTGATGGTTGGAGTCGATGATCTTGGAGGTCTTTTCCAACCTTAATGATTCTATGATTCTATGATCTTTACAGGGACTACCAAACCAAATCACTGCTGTAAAAAATGACATTGATAATTCAACTCTGTAATAAAGTGAAACTCGCAATGAAATTAAATGCCATTTCTCTAGCAAAATGCAAAGGTTTTTCTTCCAAAACTATGACTCTTTCAACTGATCTGAAAGGTCTTGTAATTAGGGCTTTGTACCGGGAAGGGTTTTGTCTTCCTTTTGCAGCTGCACAATGGCAACCCCCGAAGAGACTGTCAGCTGCCTCCCCTCCACCATCACTGCCCTACACGTGATTATCAGTGATGAGGGCACTCAGGAGATGGATATATATTACACAACAATAATTTTCTATACTTTTAAAAAAGATTTTTTTTTTACTATTTTTATTCTTATAGCAGAAAAATCTTATTAACTCGCTTAGCTAATTTTCTTTTAAAAAGTACGGCAATGTTTACATACTTTCATAAGTATTGTAGATTGTTGTTCTTAAAAAAAAATGTTCTTAGCACCAAGTTAACAGAAAAGGCTTAAAAAGTGACCCAGTAGCACTCTAAAGCTATGTATGTGTCAAGAGCTACTGGCATTAATGGAGAAAAACAAACAAAAGCCTCCTGGCCTAGAGTTCATTCTAAGCAGGTGTATAAAATCCTGGGGAAAGGAGGTGGCCAGGAGAAAGCTGTTGGAGTGATCTCGTGATGGTGATCTGATCTTTGTCTTTAACCTTTCCAGTATACTTCTTGGACTCAGCAAGGGAATAAATTCTGAAAGGACTTATTATGCACATGCAGCAGCAGAAATAATGTAGGCAATAATGCTGACAATCCTGTGCAAATCACAGGACCTACTGTGTTTACATAGCAGCACTGTGCACACTGGTGGGATATCTGGCATTGTCTGGAGTCTAGAAATGCTGAATGCCTGGTATGTACTGGAGATCTCATCACTCATCATAGAAGGAGCTGCTAGATATAGGCTGCTCCCACCTCTGGATGGGATTTGTCTAACTAGAAAAGTTGTTCCCTTTCTAAGGCTCCTAACCCATAGGACAAATAAAATATAGAATACTGAAAAATAAAGAATATTGAACAAAATTCCTCCTCACTTTCTGTGTTTGTGATTGATACTTCTAATATGGAAGTTCAAGAAAATTGCTCTTTTCAGCAATAACCTCCACAGATGGACTTGGAGAATACTGTTTCACCTGAAGTTTACAGCCCAACTTTATTGTTTTCACTTTTGAAAGGTATGTCAACATTTAAATAGAATATAAGAAAATAAAGAGCAGCAAAAGCAACACAATGCCAAAATCCTCACTCAAAACCATATGAAATGTAAATTATAAAGTGCATCTAATACTAAAACAAACTCTTTTATTGGACACATGAAAAAGTCACTGAACTTTAATCATGAACTTTAGAGAGACGTGGGAATTTATACGCTATTATTCATTTGTTTCAAAAAATAACAACCTTAGAGCTGCTTGTAATTCGGTAAATTAAATGTTATTTAGTATAGAGTTAAATAATATAGGTATCTAAGACATTTGTCATGAAGATGTACACAGAACACACAGAATTATAGACAGACCTGCTAATGGTAACACAGTTCTTTTTCTCAGCAGATGGATGAAGCAGATGGATGACTTGTGTTTTCTTCACACTTTTTCTACTGATCAGTAGTTTCCAGCAGTAATATCAATGTCTACCTTGGAAATATATAAATGCAGTGATTTTTTTTTTTATTAGCCACTTTTCCTTCTTCATCAGACTAGGCTTTTGGTAGTCCTCAGAAATATGTAACACATAAAAGAACACAGGCAGTTGTACAGAAGTATGTGGGCCTTCAAGTATTTTCACTGGACAAATAAAATTACGCTAAACATTTCCTTAGGAAAAGAAAGACATCATTTTATTCTGTAAGATCAATTTGTTATGTACAAGTAATATCTGAGACAGTGTTTAGAAAGATTTGCCATCACATGTGCCACAAAGGAGGCTCTACTTGAAACATTCCCATTGCAAAATTCTAAAATATCCTATTTGTCCTAATTTTATAATGGATTTCTGTATTGTATTCTGTATTCCGTTTCAACAATTTAAGCTACTAAGCCATACAACATTGCTGAAGTGGATGAGAAGCAGTTGCAAAATCTGTTTCACCAGGTCAGCTTTGAGGGCTCTGACTTCCTAGCTGTAGGGTGGTAACAAACAGGTGGAGTGGCAGAAATGTTTTAAAACAGTCACAGCTATCTCTGGTCATCTTAAAAAAAAAAAAAAAACAAACAAAAAAAAACACAACAAAAAACATCTGGGGGGATTTCAAAGGAATGTCATTCAGTACGCTGGCACAAGATCTGCTGATGAACCAGCATAAAAAGCAGCTAGTGTGAGTGAAGCTATGGTGATGGAAGAGCACAACACTGGAGAGGCAGAATGAATATGCCAGCAACTCCTTTGCTCTGTCCAGATTACATCTACTGTAGGGGGCCCTTCCAATGACGCTTACATTAGCACGGGTGTAGATGATTAGCATGGACTCTATGATCTTAGAGGTCTTTTCCAACCTTAATGATTCTATGATTTTGAAGATTCATTACATAGGCAAGTTCTTAACAAATCTGAACATAACACTGGAATCATTTTTTTCTATAATAACTGTAGTCATTCCAGAGAGAGACCAGTGCTCAATGTGACAGATTAATGAAAACACCATTGTAGTGGTTAATAGGCAAATAAGCAGAAAATATATTATGACATATATGAAACAAAATACATAATAAACTCTGAAAATAATAAAATTACATGACATATTTCTGCTGTGTGCTGCTGAGGAATACTACATGCAGGTCTGGACTCATTATCACGGACAGCACTGATACCAGAATGTGGCTGTGAGATAGGGCCCTACCTCAAAATGGAGCTGTGATGGCTGAAGCCACTGTATCCTAAGAAGTAACTATATGAGTACTTAAGATAGATAGAAAAATTCGAAGTTAAATTGGACAATTGTAAAGATAAGAATAAAATCTACAGATCTGGTAGAAGAGGTTTTTAAAAGGCTTGTGTGGGTGTGGCCAGAAGGAGTAGGGAAATGATTGTCCTCCTGTACTCAGCACTGGTGAGGCCGCACCTTGAATACTGTGTTCACTTTTGGGCCCCTCACTATAGGAAAGACATTGAGGTGCTGGAGCGTGTCCAGAGAAGGGCAACGAAGCTGGTGAAGGGCCTGGAGCACGAGTCTTATGAGGAGCGGCTGAGGGAACTGGGGTTGTTTAGCCTGGAGGAAAGGAGGCTGAGGGGAGACTCTCTACAACTACCTGAAAGGAGGTTGTAACGGGGTAGGGATCAGTCTCTTCTCCCAAGTAACAAGTGATAGGACAAGAAGAAACATCCTCAAGTTACGCCAGGAGAGGTTGAGATTGGACAATAGGAAAAAATTCTTTACTTAAAGAGTGGTCAAGCCTTGGAAGAGGTTGCCCAGGGAAGTGGTTGAGTCCCCATCCCTGGAGGTATTTAAAAGACATGTAGATGTGGTGCTTAGAGACATGGTTTAGTGGTGGACTTAGCAGTGTTAGGTTAACGGTTGGACTTGATGATCTTAAAGGTCTTTTCCAACCTAAACCATTCTATGGTTCTATGATTCTATAAATGTAAATCTTCATGTTTCAGGACTGAAGGTAACAAACATCTACTGGGGGTGAGGAATAAAATAATCTTTAGGCATGTTATTCCATGAACACTTATTCCATGAGATTTCTTTTGCCTATCTCTGAGAAGCATATAGATATGGATACTACTACACACTAAATACTGAACTGAATGGGGTGGACCCCATTACGTGCTACAGAAATGAACAGTGCAGAGATTTCAGAGATTTTTCTGACTGGGAACATGGATAGGACCATGACCACGGCTAAGACCTTAAAGCTCTAGTAAGCCCTTTTAAACTTCCCCAACAACAAAGTCTTGTTTCAAGATTTTCAAGTTTTTTACACTATAACTCCTACACTCCAAGAGGTATCTTTTGAAGACAACTTTGAAAACCAAGAATTTTTTCATAGCCTTCTCTACAGTACTTTTCAAGCTCCAAAGGGAAGACTTTGGTGATTTGTGAACTTAAAATAATTAAGAACTATTTACTGCCAGCAGTTCTTAGTAGGAAGAAAAATAGATGTGGTGGTTACTTTAATATATCACAAGTAGATCATTAGCGCTAGCACTTTAAGACAGTGTAATTGAGACTTGATTTTTAAATTCATAAAATGTTGTAATGAAGTTGATTGATAGTATTATTTTGCTCTGGTTGGAAATACAAGCAAATAATTGTCACATGCCAAGAAAATATAAAATTGTCAACTCAGCCAAAGACATTGGGCCATACTGCTAACTACACAGTACCCTATCTAGGACAAACATACCTTGTATTGACTTTTAAACTGATTTCTATCCTCACTATACAAGCACGTATTTTAGCAGAAATAAGCAGTCTAGCTTTAATCCTAATGCAGTTACAGTAATCTTGCTACTGATTCACTTGAGCAAGAGTCAACAGGCCATGTATGAAAATGGAGGAATGTAGAAATTAAGACATAAATATTAAACACAGGTAGATTGGCAGATAAGTTATCACTACCAGCTCATGTCTTTCTTGTAGGAACTATCATGGAAGCACATTTTTGCCTTTTAGTATTGTAGGCTGCTAATCCTTTTCATCCCCCACCCTCTTCATTTTCTGTTTTCTTCTCATGCATCTATTGTAAAGGAATGTATAAATATGATGTGCTCAATTATTAATCATGTATCATTCAAGCCTGGAAAACAGTTTCAGAAATAAAAATGCAAAGACCTAGAATTAAATCCCACTTCAGGAGTAGGATTTAAAAATAGCTGGTTCCTGTATCAGCCACATCCTGTTGACTTTTATCACTGAAGTACTAGGCTGGAATTCTAAGTATACACAAACTGTAAGACATATTCACTGTTTGAAAAAAATAATTGAATGAGTGAAGCTAGTGCAACCCAAACTCAGGTGCTTTCCTCTGCTGCACTCCTCTGGTACAAAGAATCTACTGTCAATTGAAACTGACTGTAAAGTCATGCAGTAGTAGGGTTTGTTTGCCTAGATTACAGAGGACTGACATTAAGAAGAAAACAACGCAAAGCTTTAAATCATAGTCTACTTTTGGATGGCCAGCTTGAAGAGGCCTAATTAGAATTTACTAAAACGATCTTTCTGCATTGTAAAAGATCAGATTATTTAAAACGTCACCAACATAGAACCCACTAAAACTAATAACAAACAAGCTCCATTTACTTTTAAAAATACAGGTCAATTCTGAGAAAGGGAGGAAAGGAGAAGTGGGAGAGCTGGAATTGCTGCTAATAGAAAGGGCAAAGTAGGACAGTACACTCCTAGGTTATACATTTTTCCTAATCTCTCTTCCATAAAGAGCATCTTCTTATTACATAAAGAGACATTGCTTCCCTTGCTCTCAGACTGGGTGTAAATGACAAGGTTTTTGTAGTTTGGGGGCTGCAGCGGTGGCGTCTGTGGAATGAGGTCGGGGACTGCCCTGTGCTGGACATAGCCAGTTCCAGCCAGATCTGCAACAGATCCACCGCTGGCCAAAGCTGAACCCATCAGCCCATGTATGGTGCCTCTGGGAAAACATATTTAAGAAAGGTCAGACAATACTGGGGAGAAAAAGGAGGAGGGAGCAAAAGAGTAAGAAACAACAAAGGGAACACCAAGGTCAGAGGAGGAGGAGGTGCTCCATGGAAGAACAGGCACATCTCTGAAGCGACTGTAGCCCATGGGGGGCCCACACCAGAATAAAAAAGGAGTGGCAGAAGGAAACCACTATGTACTGACCGTAACTTCCCCCCAACAACAACCTTACATGGTGCATTGCCTTGCTGAAGGGACTGAGTGTAACCTACGGCAATAATATGGAGGAAGGAGAGGGATTTGGAGTGAAGTTGAGCATGGAAAAAAGGGAAGGAAAGGTATTTTCCCTAAATGTGTAAATGTTTGGTTTATTGTTCTTTTCATTCCAATATTCAGATCAGTAATTACATATTTATTTTGATTGTCAATAGATTAATTTACCCCAAATCAAGTCTGTTTTGCCCACAATGGTAATTGGTAAGTGATCTTTCTGTCTCCATCTTGATCCAAAATGTTTCTCATTCCTGTTCTTCCTCTTCTTACCCTGTCCCACTGTGGAGGGGGGCTCAGAGAGTGGCTGAGTGGGATTTTGTTTGCCAGCTGGGACCAACGCTCTCCTTGTTGTTCTGGAAAAGAGGAATGAAAAAAGCAAAAAAAATAATTGACAGTCTTCTCACATATTCTCTGTTGCAGAATGCATGGGATAACATGTGACCGACCTTTATTTAATTTCAACAAAACCTTTCTGGTTGTGTCTAAGGTTTTTGGTAAATGTTCCTGAGTGCAGGGTTGGATCCCAAAGGCAAGTGACTCGAAGTCATATGTGAGACACTTCCTAAACTATGTCTTCCTGCCTGGTTCATTCCAGGTTAGAGCGGAAATCCAAAATGTAAGCATTGTTTAAGCAGTCCAGGAATTTGCATTCAAGTGTAATCTCAGATTGATCTAATCCCCATCCTGTCAGCAACAAAACAGGCAACCTTCTCCTTTGCTAATGTAAGAGTTTTGGACCACTCAACTCTAAGCCACACAAATGGAAGTTCTCTCAGGTTCTGACTTCTTGTTTCCTTACATTCAGTTACAACATCTTTGGAAAAAAAAAGCAGTCCTCTTCATCCCACTACAATGTCTCTTTAAAACTTCTCAAGAGAGTTGCTGATGTTGAAATGTAGATGGTTAAATGACAGAATGTATATAGTAGAGGTTGGTCAACAAACTGGTCATCTATGAAACTCAACCTTCATAAGGAACAATCACAGAAGCAAACTAACAACTTTTATCCAGAAATCCTTGCTGTATACTGGACTGCCTACCTCAAAGGAGCTAGTGTTTCCCTGATCACTGCCTGTCACTGACTGCTGATAAGGATGATGGTTCTTTTCAGTTTCCTTCTCTGCATTGTTTTCCTTCAGGGTGATTTGTTGTTGGGTCCTCTGAATGTTTATTTATTCATGCATTTATTTTTCATTGCAGTTCTTTATGTCTCCAGTGGGAAGAAAGAAAAGGAAAAGGGAAGAAGAAGCTTTGATGTGTCTCTTGACTAGAAATATTTCTCCAGATGGAAATGAGTGAGGCTGTTTAGCATGGGGAGCTGGGGTGAGAAGACAGACAGACAGTGTCAGGTCAGAGAGAGAAATTAAGACTATTTTTCCTTAGAACGCTGCCTTTTAAAAATGAGAGAATAGCAATACTAAAGCTGCCTAGAAGCCTCTCAAGGACTAAGATTTGGAGAGCAGGGAGTTCCAAAGCCAGATAGAGGCTGGAGTTTTTTATCAATGAGGGAATCTTGTCAATATTAAACAATCCCTTCATTAGTTGTTATGAGAAAAGGAAAGATATGAGAAAGAAGAATGATATTTCAAGTCTTTCAAATAATATAGTGACCAAATTAATCAGTTACTAAACCCCAAAAATATCACCAGCGAAGAAAGGGCATTTAGAAGAAATAGGGAACTGGTCACATTTAGAATTTAGTCTTGAAAACACAAATTCTCAGGTCTTTGAATTACTATATATTTGGGCCACAGTTTTCCTCAGTTAGGCAAGGGCCTTCAACAATGATAAGAGAAAATTTTTTAGCTGGTAGGAGGGTTTTCAGTGTCAAAGTCTCTTCTTAGAATCTGTTCTGAAGCTGATTTTGTAGTGGCAAATGGCAGGCACCATGAATTGCCTCCCATACTGCTATAACATGAGGTTCAACTTTTCTTCAGAGTCATTCTGAGCACTGATAAAGATGGTGTTAAATAGCATGGGGGAAATCACTAAAATGGCCTCATACAGACAAGGGTGAAAATGTGTAAAAGGAAGGAGTTCAGACTTTAAAACAGGGAAAAAAAGATTGGTAGTTCTGCAGTGAAGGGAAAAAAAGCACAAGATAAGGAAAATTCTGATAACAATAAACCTATTACCAATGGTTTGGAACAGAAGAAAAATGAAACCCAAAATATTCCAGTTTATCTGATGAGAAAGTTGATTAGCTCAACAATCAACTGCCTTGGTACTTAACCCAGTTCTGTGGCACTAGTTAAACGATATAACACACAAAGGAAGACAGAGATAAAAAGAAAGCACTCTTCATCACTTGCTCAATTCTGTATAGTAAAAGAAACAGAAATTATCATGTAAAACTCTACATGCTAGCAATAAAATCAACGTAAGTATATTGATCTGGCTAAATCTCTATGAACATGTCACATCTCTCTCCAGGTATTTTGGTGCTTTCCACCCCTGTTATTCCTACCACTCTCAGCTTCTCAGGTTCTGTCCTATGTGCATTGGGTTTTACAGTTGTGCTGAAATCACGTTCTCTTCTGCTTTTTTAATTCTACCTGTAAACTGAAAAATTTGCAATACTTTTCCAGTAAGGTGTCAGCTTTCATTTGTGAACAGTTTTTCTTGGATTCAAATTATCTTTTTAATCCTGTCCCCTGTATTATTTAGAATCAGTTTTAGATAGGCAACTGAGAGGAGAAACTTGCCAGTCTCTACAAACATAACAAGAAGTAGAGCAATATTTTAAAGATTTGCTGACCTCTGGAAAATTCTACAGGTAAAGTTTTAAAAATAAAATTAAAAAAAAAAAAGTTTTATCTCTATTTTAAGATAAAAGTTTTATCTCCATAGTTTTGTCTCCCAACAGTGACCATTCTGCTGCAAATGACTTGTTTAGAGCATATATCCGTGGCCAACACTTAATCTCTTGCTAGTCACATACATCAAGCTGACTGTTCTGACAAGATTTTGGTCTGGAATGGATTGTAGAAATTTTTTCATGTGCGCACAAAATGAACTGAGACTTTGCTGAGCAATAGAAATCCAGTTAAACTGTTCATGTAGACACAGTCACGATCTTCCATTTTTATGTACAGAGAAGCAATACTAATGCCTTCATTTTAAAATTTGCTTTGTGTAACTGTGCAAATCTACCAATCTCTCAACTTAATTTCTCACATGGAAAGTTTTCCTATATATAATATTTTTCCTATACCTTGATGAGATGAAGTAACACAAAGCTTTCCATTGAATAAGATCATGAATTGTCTTTGGTTGCTTTCCAGGGTGGTAAATTTGACTTTAGTATCCAATTTGGCTATCTTGCAGTTTATCATTGGCCATAAATCAGTTCTTTATTTTTCTTTCTTTATTAATACTCTTTCCTATTAATAATAATGATTATTTACATTCATCTTGTCCTTTCTCTTATGCAGTCCTAATGTACTTTACAAACTATACATTAGAATCACTTTATCGTGCACTGAATTTTATCCACATCTCAGCTGAAACATAACTATCTAGTAACATTCTGCAGCACCTTCACAGCATTTTGAAACAGAAGAGATCAACACATTAAGGTGAAAATGCAAGAATAAGTTTCCAAATACATACAATCGAAGTAACTAAATTAGAATCATGGCCAGTACACTACCTTTACTCTCACAGAAAGCACCGAGGAAAATTTATTAATCAATTACAGGCAGAAGCTTTCAATTTATTTGACATTTTACTTTTATGGCTTACCATTTATTAAACAGATCATTGTTTAAGAGCAAACATTTACAACTCATTCATAACATATCATACTTATTTCCTGCTTTAAGGTTAGAAAATTATTATAGCATTAAGAGACTGCCTTATGGTAACTCTGAAAAGACTGACTCATTCTGGCAACAATGGTACAGCACTGGTTCCAGAACAAACCCAGCTTTCAACATTCAGTGTTGGAGTGGCAGGCACAGCTTGTTTCCATCAGCATCTCCGTAACTCTAAGATCAGAATCAGTGGATGTTTGTTTAATACTAAATGAATACCTATAGCCCCGGGTCATACAGTGCCTACCTGTGTACCTGTATAAAGCTACATCATCTTCACTGACAGCACCCAACTGTATATATTATGGAAATTCAGAGTTGCTTACTAGCTTCATTACTTCTAACTAGTGAAGAAACCAAATCAGTTGTAATACCAACATACTATTAATAAAAATCAATGAAGTTCACCACCTGAAAAAGGAGCTATAACAATTTGCTCTTCTATCTTTAAAAACACACAAGTTTTTACATAAAATAATCCTAAAATATTGGACTATTTCTTAAAATTACTCAGTATGTCAAATTCAAAAGAAGAGAAAAAATCTTAATTCAAAAACCGTCATCCAGAAAAATTATAGTCAGCACAATTTTTTTCTATTTTCTACTTTGTGCAATACTATGGCTTAATAGCACCTATCCATTGACTGCTCTAAATTTATCTTTTATTTCTGTATCTAGAAATGGTTCAATGAACAGAGTGTGCACTACATGGCAAAGGTTCTTCTAAGTCATTATTTACCTGCACGATCTTGATAGCTCAAAGCCCTTTTCCTACAGAGTGTTCTTTTTCTTTTAACACTGATTTACCGAATGTGACTAGAGAGTTTCTTTCATTAGAAACTTTTAGAAGTAGATTAGACAAACAGTAATCAGAAAGTTTGTTGTACAATTCATCCTGTATTGGAGCAGAGGAATGAACTTAGTGACTCTCAAGGTCCCTTCATCCTACATGCTAGGCTTTTACAAAAGTTAACAACAAAGTCAAACGTTAGAGATTACTTTGACAACTTTGGGCAAGAACCAATGCCACGTCATATCAATTATAGCTTTTTCAATCAATTGCAAACTATATAGGATTAAGCAACACAACAGTGATTATTCTAATCCATATTTTTACAGTCTTTTATATCTTTTATCATTATAGCGAAAGTTGTCAAAGAGATGATGATAATAGTTATTGCAAATACATTTAAAAATATATTTGGACACATACATACATTACAGAGTGTCAGACAGCAATGTGTAATCTAAGTTGTCAAATGTGTTTTGAAAGCTATATTTATAGCCCAGAGAGCTGCTCAGTGATTTGTTGAAGGGCAGACATCTGGATCATTATAGTATCTGTATGTACAAAAAATAGACAGTTGATTTCACAGCCATTGTTGACCTCTCTGAATAACTTCAGTCTGACTATGCAAAAACTCTTCCCCAAGCAGACAACAGCTTTGTACCCATGTCAATTATTGCAGGCAGTCAATGTATGGCTGCTGAAAAAGTGATTCAGTCCTTACAGAATTGGTATTTAGATCTGGCATCTGTTTTTCTTGGCTTCTTTCTCTGCTGACTCTGCCAGCTTCTTAATCTACCTCCCTTTCTTTCTCTTACATGCATAGACATTTATCCTTTGCCTCTCAATTTTCTCAGCAAGCAACACATTGACCTGTCTGCTTTTCTGTGATCACATTTTTTCAGATGTAGTGTGCAACTCATTCTATAATTCCAACAAGGATGTTTCAAGTTTCAGCATATTGTTTGATTTTGGTTCCCCCCACCATTGCTGCATACACAAAGAACTGTATGACAAGATACAGAAAGATCTGAATTCACTGTAAAGGGTAGAATACTTGGGGTAACAATAGGAATTTTTCCTCCCAAGTGCATACTCCTTAAACATATGGTTTAAAAAGTGTTAGGACACCATAAAAGACATTCAGAACCTACAGCTTCAAAACTAGAAAGGGTGCAGAGGCATCAAAAGACTTGTTGATGGTAGGTTTCTAACAGGGTTTTCACAGGCATTTCATCACTTCCTTCTCTTTAATTTAAAGAAAGTAAGGGCCGTTTCATCTATATGTATCCTGAAAGCCTAAACAGCTATCAAACTTAGACCCACCAGCTGCCTAAAGGTCTACAGACAATGCCAAATCTATCCACGGTACAAAACAATATGAGGTAACACAACTCAATACAGTGTGATACTGCTTAAAACTGCCCAGAATCTAGCAATCTCCAGCTTCAGGCATAGTAGTTCAAAGTGTAAGCACATTGATAGTGGCCAAGGTCAGAGACAAAATACAGGACTAAAAGGCCCTCAGCTCTCACCCTGAAGGACATTTCTAATGTTAATCCAGAACTCTAATTAGGTAGCCTGACAAAAAAACCCCACTCAAATAACCAGTTAAGGTCACTGAATTGAATAGTTTCCAGCTACCCTGTGGAACAACTCTAATCATATGGCAGCTGTATTCACTGTTCACTTTAGTATTACCAAGCAAAATATTTGTATGTTATGTAAACAGAAAGAGAAGACAGTTCAAAATTAAGTCCTTGGAAATGGAAAACAGAAGAACAATTGGTAATGATGACCATTATGACCAACATTTTCTACACAGATGTACATGCAGGTGGCTTACAGACATGAATAGATGAGCTGAAGTCACATTTTTGGGAGGGATTTTGGAGAGGGTTGAGGGACTGCTTCCCATAATAATGAGAGGACGGAACAGAATTTCTAGAAGTACCTGTTTTGCAAGGATTTTGTGTAATTATTATTCCAATGCTATTAAGCTCTTGTTGTCAGCACCAGTGGCAATAAAAAGGCTCTTTGTGAAAAATAAAATCTTAAGAGACTAAGGGAGGTGACTCTAATGAACTATTTTATTGATAATTACCTGGCATTGATTCAAGAAAGGTCACAAAACTCTTGAAAACATGCGTAAGTTTCTGTGGAACTTTTCAATAATGTCAGGGCAAAAATTAAAGGAAGTCTTGACCTTTCTGACTCTTTTAAAGACTCAGAAAACTATTATCTCTTCATTTTAGTGTATGTCTGCCTCCTGGACTCTTATCCACAGAAAAAAAGCCACCTAAATCATAATCATCAACAGTATAAAGAGTAAATTTTCCTCTTTTTACCTGTAGTATTGATACAGTTTCACCTAATCCGTCACTTACTTAGTCTATGACTTTCACAAGTCCCTTCCAATTTGTAGCATATAACTGAATCCTGAAGTACAAGGCCTGTTGAACCAACCACATCATCTTCTGTTGGGCTGCTCAATTAAACACCACTACTTTTCCATGTGCAAATAAAAGAGTTTTTTTCATTGTTTCAACACTTTCTAACCCTGGGCTTCTTTCTCTTATTTAAAGAGGTTGATCTTCATTAGCTTACAAACTTAATGACATTTGAAATGCCACGCCATTCACTTTCAGCTCTGAAAGTAAAATAGCAGGGTTGACTTTGGGAATTCCATCAAAATCCAATAATCCAACTCTTGCATTCCGTGTTTGCTCGGAAGAATGAAGAGAGCCTCTACAGATGTCTGCTTTACATAACCACATGTAGTAAAGGTATGCTTTCCCCTCCTGTCCTTCCCTAAGTAAAATGAACTTGTACACTTAACCCAGCAACATTTCTCTGTGTGTGACCGGCACTCCCTGCTCGTGACCCCTGGTAAAATTCTGCCAAGGATGCCCAAAAGAACCTGTCTGTCCCTGTAGTATTGGGTGACACTGTGTCTGTTGCACCTCATCTTTGAACACTGTGGACCATAGATGCCAACATTTCTTAGAACATTTTATAATCGTTAGGACATGCTTTTAGAGAAAAGTGGAACAACATAAGAGGTTGGTAAGAGAGGAGAACTAAGCAGGCACATAGGTCAACAGACTTAAGAGTTTTCTTTCCTCTGCCAAGATGGCAGTTAAATACAATAAAGTTAATCCCTGACAGTGTATCTCAGCAAAATTTTCTAGAGCTTTTACATTCCCTTTAATAAAAACATTTTTAAGAAACATGCCATTATTTCTTACTCTCCAGATGAGTTCTTCGCTAACCTTTACTGACTATGAGCAATCTTAGTAATACTTCAAATGCTATCGGAATATTTATTTTATTTTCCAGTATTACCTTTTCCTATTTTTACGCCTGGATATCACATTACAGGAAATGAAACAGGCAAAAATAATAGGCAGAGAATTCTCTTTGAGAGGCTAAATCATATTCAGAAGACTGTTCCCAAGAGAAATAGTTTTGAATTCAGGGGTTATTCTCTTCAAATCTTTCTTTTCTATCTTAGGTATATTCCTACCACTCTTGTAATTCCATAAACTATGGACTGAAATTACATTAGCCTTTCATAGACAGTATACTGATGAGAAAGAGAGAAGGATCAACATTCTCTTGCTGTTTCCATGTTGTGATTTCTTTCTTATAATCTCTGTAACTCCATCACCAGTGTTATTTATTAAATAATAAGATTAATTAATTATAAGGCCAGGCTGTTTCACCTTGGCTAACATTCATAGACCAATATGGTTCTTCTGATGTTTATGGAAGTTACATATTAAATATATAATTATATTTAAAGAACTCAAGTTTACGCAAACAGGCAAAATTTGCTCTGCCAATTCTCCATTTTTAATTGAAGTGAGTTAAATAGTGCTCATTCAAAGCAAAGTCAATTTCTTATAACTTGTCAGCAATTTCTACATGTGACAGCAATGAGTGCAATTATTTTTACCTGTAAAAATATACTACATCTTACTCTATAATATGCCTGCATTTTACTTTTTTTTTCTTCTGTGGTTTGCCAAATTGATGTTATTGTCTGTGAGTCCCAAGCCTAGTGCTCAGCTATAAGCAGGAGTAACTCTGAATCCAGTTGAAAAATAGGAAATTACAACCTCAGGATCTTATTCTCTCTTAATGATTTAGAGTTTAGAGTGAGACTGTCACCTTCAAGACCCAGATTGATTTCAAGCTCTGATTTGCTTCTATTACCTGTGTCTTTTTATGCAGTTGCAAAATTGCAACACCTAGGTGCACAGTTGACAACATCACTGTAAGCAAAGTCTTTCCTAATTTGATTTTATAATATGGATTTTGCAGACACTCCATATTTTTATAATATTGACTGCATATGTTGACATTAACTCAGCCAGCTTATGAGCCTACTTGTGACTGTGCATTATGAAGCGGTGACCATGGCGAAGTTGTGCTGAATTGCAGGCATTTAAAATCTTCCACATCTTCTATCAGATTCTTCTTTTTAACGATGAAATATGCATCTTCCCTGTCATGGTACAAATACAGCTATTTGATTTTTTATGTTACTGAGGTTATATTATTCATCTTATGCTACACATCCTAACTCTTAAGTGTACTCTATATCTTGCGTGTTCTGCCACCAGATCTATAACATATTCTCTAATCATCCCTTCCTTCATCTGATTTTTTTCTCTTATTTGCATAATGCTCAAAGATAAAACTCTTTTGCTCCCTTGGATTTGCATATTTTAAGTTTAACTTGATTAGTTAAATTGGTATTTTTCTACTAAATTTGAATGATTACAATCAAGCACAGCAAGAACGATATTCATTTTTTCCCCAGTGTTCTTGAAGTTCAACAAGTCCTACTGCAGCAATTAGCTGGTATGCTCCTCTTTCTGTCTTTCGATAATTAGCTAGCATTTCAGGATTTTTACCCAACAAACAGGCTCTTAAGACAAAAGGTCCACTGTGTATTCACAAAAGCTTCCCGCCTCTCTCCTTCTGAAACTGTGAAGAGCTCTTCTGTGCTGTTTTATGAAGAAAGAAGTACCATGAACCATAGGTAAAATACAATATTTTTTTATTTGAAGCAACTGCCTACAGATATTATAGTAGTAGGATGCCACCTACTGCCTTCTACTTTTTGTGGAAAGGGAGTCCAACTGGGCTATAAAAATCAGTGTGGTATTTCCTGAACAGAAACATAAATAGAAAACCCAGGAGATTTGCTTAGTTGTTAGTTGAACTCTAGAATTTATGATTTTAACTAGTAATAGTTAGTTCAGGATCTATAGATATATTTAATTTAAAAGAGTATGCATTCTATTGCAATAGAAGAAGCAAAATACTCAGCTGATGATTGCTATACTTTGCTATGCTGAGCATCTTCTACAGAAGTGCTTAACCAGATCATACTTCCATAAGAATGGCACCTTCCATAAGCTATGGCACCTGTCTGTGTCATTTTGGAGGAGGGCTTGAGAGAGGCAAATGGGCTACCATCTGAGGACCTACAACTACAGAGAACCTGAGAGTAAGACATAGCTAAAGAAATTCAACCTAGTTGCATGTATTGACTCTCTCACATGAGCCTCTGGAGAAGATTTTCATTTCTTATGGGTAGTGGATGGTGGGAAAAAAAAAAAAAACCAAACCAAATTCTTGAAGGAGATAATTTGGTTATTTGCTATTAGCATGAAATTTACATATGGAAATCAAGTTCTAGAAAATATTCAAACTTTGCAAGTAGAAAAAAGACATCATATTACATTCAATCAGTAAAAATTCTGAACCATTTTATAATTTTCACACACCTATTCTACCCATTCTAGCAGAACACTGAAAACTGAGGGGCAGAAAATTGAAGTTTTGTTGGACAACTAAGTTATGGTGAATTTCAGCATTAAAAGCCAACTAAAGATAGCACAAGATCTACTTATTAATGAAGACTGAATGTCATTTCTGTGATAAATTAGTCTAATTTTAATTTAGAAAACTTCCTTAATTCTTGTTTAAACTATGGCATATCTTTTTAAGAAAAAAAAGGAAGATCTGATCTTGATAAAATAGTTAGTGACCATAGCTTCTGTTAAATTGCCCTACTCTTTAAGGAAGCCATGATCCACAGTCTAAAATGTCATGCATCTTATTTCCAGGATACATATGTCAAATTTTATTTTTCTAGGCATTGTGTCTCCTTGCACATCATCTCAGGTTTGAGGATCTGACAGGGAAGAAGAAATTGAGGAAGCCTCTAAGGTCCAAGACACTAAGAATTAAGAGTTACTGGCACAATCCATATGAAAAAAAATTCACAAGGTTCAGATCACTCACTGTCCAATATATGCTCCAGCTGTGCAGATGTTTATAAGATGATAGCTGGTCTTTTTAGTAGTTTCAACTCCACATCATAAATCCATTCTTTTACTGTTGACATCACATGCAAAATCAAGGGCAGTCACTCTTGAGGAGTGATTATATGAACCCCGGGCTGAGCAGATATATCTTAAAAAAACAAGATACTTGAGCGGATATCAAAGAATTTATTCCAGTATTTGAACAGTGAAATTTAGTCCAGTAACCAGTATGTCACACTGCTATCAGTATCTGACTATAATATGTCCAGTACAGTCACAGTGAATATTCAAGGTGTATCCAGCTTTATGCAAGACAGAGGATATAGAAAATTCTATAGATTGCTTTTCCTCTTCCCCGAGTTCTTCCTGATCTCAAACATTTAAAGACATGTAAATAACTACAGCCAAAGAAAAAGTTTAGACACAGAAGAACAAAGTATTTTAATAATTTTTTTTTACATGCTTTGCATGTAATTTATATTTTTGCTTAAAACTGCTCTTCTGCTAATCAGTTGCACCCATATTCAACATTTCCTCTCTCTTTGCTGCAAAAGATTTGACTATGAATAACAGCTCTGCCACATTCTATTCAATGTGGCAACATTAGAGACAAGAAGCTCTGGCACTCTCCTGATGATCTATTCATAGAAGATTCCCTGTACTTTTACATTTTTACTTTGAAGTAGAATTAACCCTTTGCATTGGAGTATGAATTCTCAAGAACAGGATCTCCCCCTCAATAGTTAGGTTCCCCAAACTCTGATTCTTATTCTGGTAATTCTTTTCATTTGGAAGAATTTGTAATATTTTATAGAAGACATCCCCAATCTGAATGGAACTACTGGTATCTCACAGGTTTTGCAGGCAGCACCATCTTACCCACAGTCCACTAAATGCATTCTTGGTCATTGTCAGCTGTTACTGGTAAGTAGTTAAGTGAGTATCTACTTCTTAGGTCCCATACTTCCCTTGTGTTCATCAATATATCTAACTGGTCCACTTAATTCTGTAGAACAGAATTTTGCCATTACCTGCAATGGGGTAAATTGCAATGCAACTGCAATGACTCAGGACTCTTCATGATGTTTTGCTTTCCCATTTAGAAGTTCCATAACAGCCAATAGGCATATTGTGCACATATTGCATTACATGTGTGCAAAGTGGAAAGACCCCACAAGTTTATGCTAGTTCTGTAATTCCAGAAGCTAGTGTTCAAATGGGTATAAGTAGTAACTGCTTCGCTTATTACATCAACCCAAATTTTAATTAATATACTGCATTTGTCTTGAGAGTTCAACATACTTTCACAAGGTAGAAAGATTAAAATATTCTCTAAAGCTTCTCTAACTGCCTAATGATTGTCCCACAACGAGTCTATCTAATGGTTCCATGGTTTGACTAACATGTATGATCTGGCAGTAAAAACAAGTTTGCAGGTTTGCAGGTCCTTGTGTGATTATGGTGAAATCACTTCAGCTTTTAGGGCTGTGAGGGGAAGATGTGATGTCTTGTATTTTACCCACAAAAAAAAGCTTTGTACTGCAGAGCACAGAAAACCTATGTTATCCCTCTGTAGATGGCAGATCCTCATATGTCAATTACCACAGAGGGGCTTGTGTACAGACTATAATACGTATCAATGTATGTATAGGAAGGAAACAATACAGATGAGACCATATGTAAATTATGAGAGTGAACTCACAGACATCAGTCAACAAGCAATTATAGCCTGTAGTGTCAATACACTCTTACCGATATTGAGTCGGAGCACAATTCTCACAAGTTTCTCCAAAGTTAGCAGAACCAGTTGTGGAGCAAAACAGCATAAAACACAGACATGGGGATCTAATAAGTTACAGAAAAAATTTAAGGGTTTTGGCTCAGAAATGAAGGTTTTAGAGTATTATGCAATTCTTATTAAAATATGCTACCTCATCCCAAGTACCCTGAACAAAAAAAAAACAAAACAAAAAAAACCTTCCATGTGTGGTTTCAGTGGCATTGTTCAAAGCTTCACTTAGAATAAGTCAGAAGATAAGTATCATACTATCTAGGTCAACAAACACAACTACTTATTGTCAACATACCTTTTCCCTTTTAAGTAGTTTCTGTCACCTGAACGTGTGTTATATTGCTCCCACTATGCAGATTACATACTGCCACAGAATGCCAAGGAATGGAAGGTCATTGGGCAAGTTCTCCAATGTGCAACATATGCTGCGGTCATGAAAGCTTGAGCCCCGTCACCTACTATGAATGCAAGCTGTTCCCACCTAATGTGAAATAATTTGCCGTTGCATATACAACAAATATTAAAACCATCACCACAGTGTGAAATTAAGTGTCTGCCTGCTTTCTGACAGATATTTGTATATTTGCTAAGAGAACAGGCATTAGCAAAGAATCCATCTGTAGTCAGATTTTGTTGAGAAATGCTAGGAGCATTTAAGCTTAAAAAATAAATTAAATTAAAGTTTAAGAAACATGTTTTGTTGAAGGTGCTATTTAACCATTTCTACAAAAATTTGTCTTCACTTATATAAATCAATGGGAGTTTTGTCATTTTCTCTAACAGAAGTAAAATCACACCCTACTTTAACCACCTCTTAGTTATTAGACCATAGGGATTTAAAAACTGCTTTTTCCCTCATGCATAAAGTCTTCAGTAATTTATAAAATACTCTTTTCCTGTATACTGTAGCCTTTTGACATGAATATTTGTGTTTCAGAAGCAGTAATTGCACCAGCTTGGATTGAATTACACACTTCCTTCTAGTGCTTCTAGTTTGCTCTTGACAGTACTAGCTCTTATCAAGTGATCCTGACTGGGAAACCATTGTACGTCAATGAGTTAAGTGATCTATATAATTGTTTGAATGACCAAAAAGGAGGATGTTCAACCACAGACAAGACCTGCACAACATGTCATGCGAAAATCCATCTGGGGTCTGTCCAGTGCTGCATGAAAGAGGGGTTCCCAGCATCTGGCGGGATATAAGATTTACCTGCTATCTATATTCCTCTTTATACTCTGTCNTTGTTGTCAGACCTTTCTTATTGACAACCAGAAAGAACACTGTGCCATCTCCCTCTCTCTCTCACACACCCCTCTCCTCGTCCCAGTGCAGAAAAATTTCTCAAGGCTAGTCTTGACTCATCTATCTTTTACATTTTGTTCTTCTTCAAACAGAAATGGATTTGCAGAACATTATGAGGCTGATTAGCTGTTTTCCCCAAGAAAATAGTCAAAAATCCTATAGTTGCAGAGCTTGAGTTCTTAGGTCATTTACTCGCAGAGACAATATTTTGAAATTGGGGGTCTCTCCCCCCTTTGGGAAAAATAAAGTATATTACTACACTATCGCTGAGTGGGTGGTACAGATTATAACCTAATCTGGTTCACTGAGAGTCTATAAAGACAACCTGAATGAAAAAAAAATCAGTTCAGCCAGAAG
Source organism: Pelecanoides urinatrix (assembly GCA_013400755.1). Lineage (NCBI taxonomy): Eukaryota > Metazoa > Chordata > Aves > Procellariiformes > Procellariidae > Pelecanoides > Pelecanoides urinatrix. Next base: position 113,145 of record VZTQ01016307.1, on the reverse strand, counting down.
TCTTGGCAACCTAGAAGGTAACACTCTTCCAAGAGTCAATGGGCATCTGAGTAATAGACAAGGTGATATTATGGAATCCAGCTTTCAAAAACAAACCATTCACTGGGTGTTTTGTTCCTAAAAGGCTCACTTTGAGCAGAGGAAAGATGGCTTAAGTGTCCAGCTTCTGATCTCACCTGAATTTACCCAGTGTAAACTCCAGAAATGGCTACGTTTTAGCAATGGGAATACCAGTGTAAAATGTACGCCTGACAAAGTTCAGGAAGATTGGAGAATTAAGACTGCTGTGTAAAATCTAACAGCAGAATCCTTTAGGTTAGCGTAGAACTCCATTAAGAGGATTTCTTGGTTAACAAAAAACATTTCAAAAGAATTATTATTTGAGGAGCTTCAAAATCAATCATGCTGATAGATGTTTTCATTTGTCTGAGAAAGGGCTGTTTCAGTACTGTGAGAGGGAATAAGGAACAACAGCGAAGTCATCTGTGAGTCACTTGGCACAGTGGTTCCGCATACACTGCTCTGCATCACAGTGATGGAAGGACGGAAAGCTCTTAGAAAAGTAAGTGGACAGAATTAATCTCATATGAGGCAGCCAAAGACCTAACTGCCATTTTCATCTGAAGTCTTCTTCATTAAAAGAACTGATTGTCCCCATTAAGCAGTAGTCTTTGCTAATAAATGTGACTGGTTATGTTCAAGTATTCATGGAGTAATACTGAAGCGGCAGATTTCCTTACTGAGAGTGTCTGAACAAGTAAGTATTAAATTAACTACACTTTACAGACTGGGCCAGAAACTCTTGCATATAAGGATTCAGAATTAAGCTGCAATCAAACGACACAGTTTCTACTCAGTGCAAATGATGATGGGCTTTAGAGAGCAGATATTCCTCATCTGACAATCTGTTCCATGGCCACTCTAATGCTAATAGCAGTGGGTCCTTAACACGGCCAATGCCAGTACAGGATTCATCTGGAGTGATGAAGGTCAGTTGCATCACTCTCAACTTGCCTCCTGCCCGCACAGAAGCCTGAGGGGAAAAACTAACAGCTCATCAGTGGCACAGATGTGCCTGCAGGAAAATGTTCCTCTGATTATTTATGGTTGGATAAAGTCATTTACAGAATCTCAGTGGAGCCAAGGGGCCATAACCAGATTTGAGAATCTATTTTCTTTTTTAATCCTCACAGGAATTTCTGAATACTGTAACTACACTGCATTCATGAAATGTCCCCCTCAAAGAAAAAGTGATTTCATCCAAACCCATAATTTGAAAGAGGTTTCTGGAGGAAGATTTTTGCAGAATATTTCCTACTAGAAAATCAGGGTAAAATGCAAGTGACGTGTTCAGTATAGTCTATCCATTTTGCTGGGGCAAAAGAAAGCAGGAACTATAAAGGAGAATGGGATAAAAGAGACAATGACCCAGTGCTTTCAACAGTCACCAGAAGTATCTCTGGCAAACATAGAATTTAATGTTAATGCCACTCAAACAAAATATTCTGATGTATACTAAGGTATTTTTTGAACAATTTCCCCTAAAAAAAGGGGGGTTCTGTATTTTCAGTTTTGTGCAGATAGAGGCCAAAAGAGTACATAAAAATCTCGACACTTCCCGTGTGACAGAAATTCTCTTTACTGATCATTTCTACCACGGACTGGCAAGGATTTATCTTTGATCAGTGAGAACAGAAGTTAATCAGAAAAAAAGGACTATGTGAACCTTGAGATGGACAAACCTGAGTTATTTCAGAGGATGCACCACAGAGAGACAAATAAAGCATAGAAAGAGAAGAAGTCAGCATATCAATGAAGTGCAGGTTTGGGAAGCAACTAAAGAAAGATGGTTAAAGCTTAAATACAGTCTTCCTAGTAATGGTGCAATTACCTTTTCTATCTTACACCTCTAAAACATCATTTATCAAGGATTCTTGTTACAGCTAAACAATAGTCTTAGTATGTGATTTAACAATATACTTTAAAAAATACATATTGCTTAATTTTCATCAGGTTTTCTCTTTTTCACTACTTAAACAGTGCAAAGTGATCTTCCCTTAGATCACTTTGTAGATTTAGGATACTTCTACACACAGGTGCATCAACATCGAATTATTCCAATTATCTTCATATTATTTGTCATACACAAAACAGAAGCTCAGTTTTAATTTACTGCAACTGTAAAACATCTGTCAGTGAAGCATTATACAAAAATTCAATCATCCCTGTGATGACGTGAATCACCATTTCCTCCAGCCAACACATCATAAGACCTATCCTAATAAATAAAAAGTTTTCTTGATTTCTGTGTCAATTCCATGTTAACCTTTTCTGAAAAGTCAAAATAGGTCCTGACATCTGTGCCATTTTGTATAAGCAATGGGTTTTTATCTTATTTCTCAAATTCTATAATGTAAAACACTGTCAAAATCCTCTATTAGATTATTTTACTTATAAATCCTTTGTGTCTAATAGAATAACATAAACTCATGAATAAGGCCATTTTGGTTTTCCACTATATAGTCAATCTACTTAGTCAGAAAGTACTAAACAGATCTATGAATCTGAATAAAGCAAAAAAAGAAACAAAAATGATCACAAATCAGATAGATGTTACATGTGTGTGCATAAAACACAGAACTAAGTACCAATAATTATTATTTTACATGTAGCATAGATGTGCATGACAAACACTTTCATTCTCTGCATAATCTCAAACAATCCTGCAGGCTATTGCAATTATTCTAAACAGTGTTTAGATTATCCCGTTGCTAAAATCACCAGTAATATTAAAAAGAAAAAAAAGGGGGTTACATTTTTGAATCTTTGTTCCATTCTGAAACTTACAATTGTGTTTAAATTTATTAATTATTTACTTATGCATTAAAAATTAAAATATGGAAGTTTTTTAATTGTAATGATGACAAAGAAAAATTTTTTAAAAAATCAAAACTAGATCTGGTCCATCAATGTAAATAGTAAGAAACTTCTATATGATTAAAATACTACCCTTAACTGACAATACTTTTCAGTAGAATGCATATTCATGTTAGAAAATAAAATGTTTATTTTATAGCAGAAGAAAAATTAGCTTTGTTTTATTTCATTTCCTAGTGGAAACCACTGTGGTAAATGACAATTTACAGAGCCATGAAAAGGGCAGAAGAAGAAAGTTGTGCATGTTAAAGAATAAGAGAGGTTTTTGTAAGGATTCTTTCTGTAGTTTATATGATATCATATGCTCTACTGATTCAGTGTGCCAATGTGGCGCCCATATGCAAGAAGGGCCTGAAGGAGGATCCGGGAACTGCAGGCCGGTCAGCCTGACCTCGGTGTCGGGGCAGATCATGGAGCGGTTCGTCCTGAGGGCGCTCACAAGCCATGTGCAGGACAACCAGGGGATCAGGCCCAGCCAGCACGGGTTCATGGAAGGCAGGTCCTGCTTGACCACCCTGCTCTCCTTCTATGATCAGGTGACCCGCCTAATGGATGAGGGAAAGGCTGTGGATGTGGTGTACCTGGACTTCAGTAAAGCCATTGACACAGTCTCCCACGGCATTCTCCTGGAGAAACTGGCGGCTCACGGCCTAGACAGGTACACTCTTCGCTGGATAAGAAACTGGCTGGACGGCCAAGCCCAGAGAGTTGTAGTCAATGGAGTTTAATCCGATTGGTGGTNCCCAAGTAACAAGTGATAGGACAAGAGGAAACGGCCTCAAGTTGCACCAAGGGAGGTTTAGATTGGACATTAGGAAAAAATTCTTTACTGAAAGAGTGGTCGGGCCTTGGAACAGGCTGCCCAGGGAAGTGGTTGAGTCCCCATCCCTGGAGGTATTTAAAAGACGTGTAGATGAGGCGCTTAGGGACATGGTTTGGTGGGCATGGTGGTGTTGGGTTGACGGTTGGACTCGATGACCTTAGAGGTCTTTTCCAACCTTAATGATTCTATGATTCTATGATTCAATAAAATGAAGGTTCTGATGTCTACTTTTAAATAAAGATTTGAAAATCATAATGCAAAGCGTAAGATATTCAATAATATATTAATTTATTTTTTCAAGCAGCTTGCACAATATTAAAATTGTGCAGTACATGACATTTTGACGTACAGGCAGGATAGACTCCTCAAATTCATAAAATGCGAATGCACTTGCTTAGAGTAGAATACATGTTTATACAGAATGATAAAGAGCCAAAATACAAAATGTGTCTGTTCACCTATACTTATTTTAGCTCTACCCCAAAATACATTAACAAATGAAGCAATCCGACTGCTAATGAGCAGCTGTGAGTTGCACAATCCATCTCCGGACTTACTAAGCTGGACATAAAGTTTTGCATACACTGCTTGTAAAAGAAGATGTAGGGAAGTGCAGTTTTAATTTAACAACGTGGCTTTCTGTAAGCATACTGAAAGCATACTCTAGTAACAAAATAACCTTCAGTGAAATCAATAAGCGTTAAGAATTTAAATAGCTTCCAGGATTGGGGACACAGAATTTACTATAGGGTACCAACAGCCTCAATTTGACAAGACCTGAGTGCTTTGCTGAATAAGAACTTCAACATATGCGTAAAGTTTAGCTGTAAAATATTTTACCAAGTATAGCCCATAATGAAGAATTAAGTGAAAATCAAGAATGTTTGTGATCTTTCAAATGTATTTTTTGCATAAAGTTAATAACACTTATTTCACATGCGTTTTTCATGGCACAGACTTTCTGAATTTTATTTCTTTGCTTGCAATCTTTTCAGCCACTAAATAGACAACAACACAGTTTTAACATTTCTCTCTATGCTTTGGTTCATGTCTTGTAAGGTCATCTATGAAAAATTACAAGTGTTCAAGAGATCTGTTATAACCGAAATAGGATTCAAATATTAGTTCCTGAAGAGCATTACTTGGGGTTTTCTACAATATAAATTACAAGCTAGGGTACTCATTTCCTTGTAAGAAATATATTTATAGAATACTTGCACTTTTCAAGTTTCCCTTGAGAGTTTTGGCGAAATCTAGTGCCTAGTCCACAATGCCCTTCATCCTTATTTAAAATTAATATGGATTTTGGCTCATGTTCACAGATGCTTACCTGGGAAATCTTAGTATGCTTTGGACATAACTCAAAAACAAGTTATGCTCAGAAGCATTTGCAGCTTTAACTGGATACTGACTGAGAAGTACATATGTAGAAAGGTGAAAAGACTAGCATCTGTTACCATGGATGTGCTGGAGCCTCCATTACCCCAGATCAAATTTAGCCTTGTGTTAATAGTTTACATAGGGAGGGAGGATTAGTTACCTTGGGTCAAAGATGCAATGCTAAATTCCATACTTACTTACGGCTTCTGCACATCACCTCTAAATAAGGCAAAATTTCCAGTGACCTTATCTATTGCTGTCACTTGTCACTGTGAACATCAATTTAACTTTATGGCATCCAAAGCATGTTTTATTCCTTTTTGCTGCCACAGCACATCCCAACATGATTCTTTCATTGAGTTCTCTTAGATCCCTAGTGAGCACTTAAGACTCTCAGGGTAACTGTGTAATAAAATGCAGTCTGACTGGCTGCAACCTACTAGCTTTCCTGAACTCCAGAGGAAAAAAAAAAAAACACAAACGAAAAAAAGAAAGAAAAAAAGGAAAAAAAAACCCTCACTCTTCTACCCTCCAAAGCGAGATTGTAGGGGGCTTAATGTTCAGATTAACAGAGAAAAAGAAAAGGGGATGCAGAGAGGAATAAATGTGAATAATGTGAATATCTAAAGAGTGGTAATAAAATTGAGAAAAAACCTAATAAGCTGGCCCCAAACCTTCAGTGCAAAACTGAATTCATTGCATGCAGAGTAAAGACTGTGATTTGAATTCAGTCATAAAAGCAGAATTAAAGAGAAATCTAGGCCTTCAGACAAGAAGTTGTGATTTAAATGCTAGATAAGGTTATACCATCCAAAGTCTCAGTTTTTAATATATGTTTGCCTTCAGCTCACTCGGCAGATCTGGCAAACAGAATTAGTTATGTAAGTCATCTACCCAACGTCTTCTCAAAGTCAAATAGAATAAGTAGTTACAGCTCTTTTTCAGCATATGCTTTTTTAAAAATTTATTTATTATTTATTATTTTAATTGCCTGTAGGTGGCTGCTGGTATACAACAGCAAACTCAATGTGTTTTCTAAAACAGTTTTAAAATTCAAATATTGTTCAGTACTTAATAGTATTATCAGCCACCCTGTTTTCAGCTTAAAAAGTCAGACTTCAAGGGGAAGCTGGAGGAGAGATGATGGACCCTTTAGCTCTTTAAAGAAAACCACTTGAGAGTCCTTACTGTTTCTGCTTTGAAATTAGTTAGAGGAGGGCATAACAATAATAAATTATTCAGTATAATGTGCAAAATTAAATGCCATTTACAAATATTTTAAACATTAACTTTCAAACTTCATTTTAAAAAGGTATAGTCACAGAAAAACAAGGGTAACAAGGTTTTTCGTCATATGAACATTTAATGTTTTAAAATTATTAGCTTCAAAGGAAAGCAGTAGCTCTAAATAAAACAATATGCTGTTTTATCTGATTTGATTTTAAACCTCAAGACCTATATGTTGCTATGCTGCACTCATGGAAATTTTGCAAAACCAAATTTATTTCCCTCAGTCAGTGAGGCTGCTCAAGCATTTAACTATATATTTGTATGGTTTTTGAGGAAAACATGAAAATCATCTGTCTACTGCAAGGTGACAGGAAGATTAAAGGAAATATTTACTGTTTAAGTATATATATAAATATATACATATTTTTAAGTTTTACTTTTTTCACCTCAAACCCCAGTTCAGAGACTTAAACCAATTCAAGGACCTAGGTGGAATATCCATTACGGAGATAACTGCTTTCTGCATTGACAGGTAACACACCACCCTAATGCAATCTAGGTGAGCTTGCAAGATTGAGGCATTTTTCTCTTCCTCCCCCTAAGACAGCTCACGTCATGCTTGCATTGCTTTAAAGTACATAGTATAGTCCTTACGTATCTAATTACAGCATATGTTTTGAGATAAATCTGAAAGTATAAATTGTGGGCTATTTCTATCTTGAAAGCTAAAAGTCCAGCTCTTCTGTTCAGGGCTGAGAACAGTCTCACCTTACAGCAATTATTCCGGCTAAACCCTGTTGTTACAGAGATAAATGACTAAGAACACTAAAACCAGTTTGCAACTGTTCTGCATCTTATGGGTGGAAATGCTATGCTTCTAACTTGGCCATTGTTTACACCTAGAGTGGAGGATTTTGATTTCTTGTGGTAAGAAGAATCAGAAAGAATCATCCTTAAAGCTGAATTACACCCAAAATAGTGAATTTTCAATACTGATTATTGAGTGTGTATTTCAATACTGATTATTGACTGAGTCAGAAAATTATACTGCATCCTTTCAGCTTCAAATCATTACAGTTTTGCATGAAACATTACCAAATATAAGAAACACACATATATTTTTCTTTTATGTATGGTGCTTGGAGAATATTATGATTTACATGTTTGGTGCATACACCGCAAAAAAAATTCATGTCAATGAAAGGAGTTCCAAACAGTATCTGCTTTTTCATCATTCAAAGACAGGCTAAAACTTCTCTAAAAGTAGTTACACGTTTGTAACTACAGATAGGCCAGTTACATGCTTTGAAAGAAAAACTTTACAACTTTTGCCTCACTTATTTTTCTAAGATGTTTTAGATAAGGAACATTTTATATAAGCATTCATTACTGTGGCTTGTGTGATGTATAAAATATTTCACAGAAGACTGTCTAACATGCAAAATATATCAACAAATGATGAGTTTTATAAATTCAAGAGCCATTCTGATCAGAAGGCAAGTAAGGCATATAAATGACACTGCTAAGGAAACAAATCCTTCTTGGTACAGAGTTTATTTCATCCCAGCAAAACAAGTTCAGAAAATGTCTATACTTCAGGAAAAAAAAAAAAAATCCAGACTTTAAAAATGTGTAAAAGATGTATCTTCAGGATATAAAAAGAGCATCCTGAGAATCCTTTGTTGGAATTCAGAAACTATATTCTCCCCTTCCAGCCCCTCTATAGAGAAGGCAATATAGCCTCAGAGCCCACTAAGTACAGTATTGCTTAGAATAGACCATAGGCTTTGTACTGATGTTGCAAGGCTGCGGAATTGAGTTTTGTCAGGATTACTTTGAATTTTTCTTGACCTGCCTGGAGCTTTGTTTTAGCTTGTTTAGCTATAACATCTTTTTTTTTTTTTCCCAGTGACTAAGTGGTTATGCCTAGTTTGTTTTATTTTTGCATATCTTTGTATTGTATAACTGTAATCCTATACATAAAGTTGTAACAAGCAGTTATTCTGTGTAGAATGAAATATTCATGGCTCTAACATAATGGTGTAATGTAGAGAAATACAGGCCTGGTATGACTGTGGAGGCTTTAAAAGCAGGGACTCGGGATGCAATGTAGAGGAGCGCAGGCATGGGATGATAAGAAAAGCGACACAGGGTGGCATTAGAGAGCCCAGAGAAATAAACAACTCGACTATGGTCAATTAAAGGAATGCAAACATGGAGCTGGGCAAAACCAGCCAAGGATAACAAGAAGAACAAGAAGAGAATAAAGTATCCAGTATATGCAAACCATTTCCTATATAGTAAATTCAGCTTTAACATGGACTTACAGACTCACAAGGAGCGAGCAAAGTTTGCAATGTGTGTTAGCAAACACATAAAAATGACCCTAAGAAGATCCTACAGTGAGGAGGAGGCAATTATCATTAACATCGTATTGCTCCGAGCAATGGACTCAGGATCCTGACAACTTGCATGCCCAGCTGAAGCTGTCAACTGTAAGAACCCAAGGGGCAGTGGAAGGGTGAACATAACTGCAAAGAAAGGGGTAGATACTAAGAGGTCCATATTTAATAATTTTACTCTATTACTATAATTGATTTTTTTCTATAAGACAGGTTTTTTATTTATTTGCTTTTCTTTATTTTTCTGTAACAAATTTGAAGCAGTGAATATTCTTTGATTAGTCAGTTAAGATTTCAATTACACAAAGAAATTATTGGCTTTGCGTATACAAGATTTGTTTACTTTTTGCCCTTAAGAAGACATTGAGTGTAACAGAAGCTTCAATTCAGACCCCTGCAAAATTCTATTAAAAGATTTCTTAGTGTCTCAAGAGTAGGAAGTAACTTTCCAGTTCAGTCAAACCCATGCAACCTGAAGTTCATTTTGAACAGTTTTCTCCAGAATCTTTCACAGACTGTTTTTCCTTCTACATACCCTTGCTCTCTGTTTGTCTGTACCAACCCTTACATTTAAAAAGAATTCACAGCAGTCTATAGATTTTTGCAGGTATCTGAAGAAAAAAGATTTTTATGCTCTGCTGTCTATTTTTTAAGATAATGAATCCTAACAGAATATTATTTAGATAATGCTTTTCATTTCAGTTTCCTTTAAATCATATACAATGGAAGAACAGTTTGATATAATTCAGTTGCTTCTAGAAGAACCTGCTCTGATAAGGCTTCCTTTCACTTCACAGTATCTGGAACATCTGTTCACATTGAGAACATATCCCTTAAACTGTAAAGTGAGTGATGTATCAGCACAAACTGCACATTAAAACATCAGTGTGCTTCTATGATCATCCCTCCTCAAGTGAAAACAAACACCCATAGCCAATCTTTTGCAGATGCCCTTTCCAAGAAATGTAAAATAATGGGAGTACATACCCCATGCATTGCCAAGGCATATAGGCTGCTAACTGAGAAGCCACATATAACTAAAACATTAGAAGAGACTACATAGAATATGGTCTCCCCTATGGAAATATTTCTGCAAAACAAGCAGACTATAAGTAGAGTAGATTGCAACTATTCTAACACTAGGTAACAAATTTCAAAGCTGAAGGCATTCATCAAGCTACTCATTTTCACCTTTTTTTGTGCACATTTTACAGTTACTTCAAGCAGATCTGGAAATATGAAAGACTATAGGTTTTGATTGAAACAAGTGTTACTTCCTTACTGACTGTGCTAATTCAGCAAAATGGTAAAACTGAGCTGAATCATCATGCAAATCTGTAAGCAGTTTTAAAATACTAGCTGTAAAATGAATACACATTTTATATCTATTCATAAAGCCAAGAGACTAAAAATCGTAATCTTCCTGCAATCTGCTGAACTTTACAATGCACTACAGAGTAAAATTTCTAATATTAAGAATTTTAAAAAATATATAACCTGGTGTATGATACAGTCACAAATACTTGGAATAGAATTGCCTTTTAATTTTATCTCATTATTATAATGTACAGAGATAACATAAATTTCCTGATAAGTATGTTCACATTCCAGTAGAAGACACATGTAGAGGATGCTACACTCATAAGTAGCAAGTAAGAGAAATATGCACACTGTCTGTACCAGAATTCCAGCTCCAGAGGACCTAAAAAAATCTCTACATTTCCAGCTTCACATTCAGTTTTCAGTCCCCTAATATCCAAAATGCCTAAATGTTAACATGCAGCTGGCCACCATTCTGACACACATCAACCAGCTCCTTTGCCAAGAGAACAAATGTGGCAGAAGCTACATAGATACATTCAAGTGTTTTCCCAAAACGGATTACTGCATGCAACCAGCAAGCTCCAAAGAAGTTCTGCAGCTTCCAAAACATGGGAACAACTGATAAACACCCTCTGCCTTTTAAATCTCAGAGAGCATTCAGGCAGCACTCCAAAGACAAGATATCCCTGTTGAAGATACTGCTCCAGAAAGCAATTCAGTGCAGGAGCTTAACCTGTCTTCTTCCTGAAGCTGATCCACAGAATTCCCTTCTTTACTAACTGTACAGAGAAACCAACCATCCTTGCCTTTCCTTCTTGGGCAAAGGAAACTATATTTTGCCTGAAAAGACTCTGCTTCAGTGGCGAAACATGCCTAGAAGATTCAAGATAAGCATCTTCCATTGCTGCAGATATTTGGTTCCAGTGTGATGACTCTGACCAGAAGGCAGGTGGTTGCATTTTTCAACATTTCAGAGGTTGCACTTGCAAATTCAAGTGGTGAGCAGCCTGGAAGCAATAAGGCCAGATACATCTGGTCTCAATTCATCCCAAATCCCTTAGTCTACTATTTCCTGTCTGTTATGTTTTTCTCTGAATACTCAAAATCAGCCATTAGGAAACATCAATGCAGATAAAATGGCATAAAGAGTAGCTTGAGATAACAGTAAGATTTCTACGAATGCAAACAAAAGCTGACCACACCTGTCCCTGAATATCTCTCATTTGAAGTTTCAAAATGTGTTATGCCTTCAGCAAGTGGATCATCATTATATGGAAGCAACACCACACCATACTTTCAATATTAATATTTTAATGGTTTATGTGTTTGTATATCTGTACATTACAAGAAAAAACATGGCCAAGATTTAAGCTGCCTGAAATCAGACTTCCAGTCCTGCAAGGAATTAATCAAAAGACTTCAACAGAGGAGTAAGAGAGAAAAAGTGACCAAAAAAAGTTTTAAGATAAGCAAAAAAAATAAGTAAGAAGAGTTAGGAGGCTGATTAAGAATTTTTCTAATCGAAATTATAGCAAAGATTTTGTTTTGGTTCTGAGAAATTTAATTAAAATCTGTAGATGAGTTGTCATCTACAGTGTGACTTAGTACTTCAGCAAGCCTAAGGAAAAGAGGGAAAAGACGTTTTAAACAAACTGGACATCTGTGGACTGTATTTCTCACTAAGTGTATTATATGCACTGGGGGAGGGGGGAAGGAAAAAAAAAAAAAAAAGGCTCAGAAAAGTGTAATTCTCCAAAATGTATAGAGAACCTTATTCTTTCTAACAAGTGACTTATTTTCCATGTCTGAAAAGTCTTTAGTTCCTAATTTATGTTAGGGATCAGAAGTTTTTAAAAGTTCAGATGAGTCCCAGTTGTCATGTTATGCCAATGTAATGACATTGTTATGTGTAATATATCATCAAACTGACATCTTTGTGGTACCAAAGGGGAATGAAAGATAATGGATTACAATGAAGGACCTTGAAAAGGTAGGTTTCAGAGTTTAACGATTTCAGCTTAGGCAGAAATCGTTTCTCACTGTAGCATCCTGCTTCCTCTTGTTCATCCTGTTATTTTATATTCTCCTTCATTTAGGCTTAAAATGTTGGTAACAGTCTATTCATTAACAACTGCTTCCAACAACTGTATTTTTAATAGTGGACTTGCTTCAAAGTGTCCTATATTGCTGTCAATAGCCTTACAAAGTCCTGACAACTACAAACATTGAAATAAAGACTCATTCCCTATCTATAATATTCTGGTCCATTTTTTTCATACTAAATCAACAAAATCCAATAGAATGATTTGTCCTCAGGCTCAGGACATTCTTTCTCCTTAGAATTTATGTAAAATCAGGACACATGATAAAGAAGAAGGTAAAATACATTTTACTGATTGTGGCATTTACCCAAAATCATAGCAGAGCATTGGCAACATGTAAGTTCTCTAAACATCTTGTCAAATAATGTCTCTCCTTTTATTTGATTCTATACATACATAAGTATATATCTTTAATAAAAAGTAGAACAGCTACAAAAGGGAAGGAAAGACATCCACGGCAAAATAGCCCACAGTATTGTAGCAGTTTCCTGCTGCAATTAGAGCTGGAGCTTGTACCAGAGTTTCCCACCTATCAAGTGCATATTCTAGTAATTCTGAGTTAGTTGCTCAACTTTTTCAATCATCAGAAATGGGCATAAAGAAGTTGATTCTTATTTTCAAACAGATCTTTGTAATTGTAGATGTTGGCAAGATGCCATTTCTGTAAGCATTGAAAACACCCTTAGGCTGACATGAGCTAGTAGAGCTTCACTCAATTTAAGAAAACTGTGCTCGCTCAATGCAGTTAAGAACATGAGACTGAGAGTGCATCCAAACTTCTTTTACATCCCGTAATTCCATGCAGTTTGAAGTTGTTAAAGACTTTGCATGTCCAATTTCTAATGGCTGCAAAAAGCCTGAAAAACTAAATACATTTCTAAAACATGGCCTCTACTGAGTGTAGGTGGAAAGATTTTGTGCAATGGGGGGGCTTCAGGGGTGGCTTCTGTGGGAGGAGATCAGATGTTGTCCTGTCCTGGACACAGCTAGTTCCAGCCTCCTTCGCAACAGACCCACCACAGAACAAAGCTGAGGACGTCAGCCATGTGTGGTTCCTCTGTGATAACATATTTAAGAAAGGGCAAAAATGACAGGCAGGGAGAGGAGAAGGAAGAAAAGTGTGAAAAAAAATCCTGAGAGCAACAAGGTCAGAGAAGAAGGAGGTAGAGGAGGTGCTCCAAGTGACCCTGCAGCCCGTGGCAGATTATTTCCCTGCAGTCCATGGAGTTGACCACGCTGGAGTAGGTATCCATCCTGCCGCCCATGAAGGAGCAGTTAGATATATGAAGAATGCACTGCAGCCCATAGAGAGCCAATGCTGGAGCACAGCAAAACTGTGAGGAGGAAGAAGTGGCAGTGCAGTTATGGACTGACTGTAAGCCCCCATTCCCCATCCTCCACCTCACCCTGCACTGCTGGGTGGGCATCAGGCTACTGACCAAGGTTAACTCACAACGTCACCAAATTCAGATTTGCTTTGAGCAATGAGTGAAGGTTTGTTCTTACCAATTCTTACAGAAAATTGGCTCACTTTTCTTGAGTTCAAATCCCAAACTCAAATAATGGTTGTTCAGTTCACTAAAGGGCCAAAGAGTCCAAACAAATATTCCTGTAAATATCAAAACAGGAAGATATTACATTAGATCTTTACTGGTTAAGTAAATTAAAAGATTTATTAGGAAGCGGCCAATTATACCAAAGCCTAAGCTTTGGTAACTTCCCTGCCTCCTTTGGGATGTCTCTCAGAATAGAATATTTCATTTATTTTTCTTTTTTCCTACCAGTTCTCAAAACGTTGCTAATGAATGCAAATTGCATACTAAAATATAGTTCCTCTTATTTTTAACCAATTTCAGCTAATACATAAATACAACACTGAAAGTCAAGTAAGTCTTCTACTCTCTTTTCTGCTTATTTCCATCAAAACTTGACTTTCTTTTACTCCTGAGGCAGATTCCTATTTAACTACTTTAAAATATTTTGGGAAGGAGAAAGTAAAATTCATCTCTCATAACTTCTTCAGTTCCCTCATGCATACAAGAATCTCACTTGCAGCTTCATTTACAGATATACAAGGGGACAAATATCTATTATGCCATAATTCATGGTAAAAAAAAAACCAACTCATCAGAAAGGGAAATTTCTGATGTCTACCACACCTCAGGAAATGCTTCCTGCTGTTTGCATATGTTAACAAGGAACAGAATTATATTTATTCCCCAGAAGTATGGTTTACAGAACTCATTATCTATGTGTATCTGGATAAAGCCCTCGGACTCAGTCCTCAGACCTGCTGAGCACCAGCAGTTACTGTTAACTCAGCACTGGGAAGGGTTAGGCCTTCTAGAAATTAGGAGAGTCGTGGAGAGTCTGTTGAGTGACTTCTGAATGAAACCAGTAAACAAAACAGTGCATAAATGGAAACAAAAGCAAAAATGGTGCTTTCAGCACATGAACTGTAAAAATGGGTTACTATCAATCATATTTAGGCACATAAATAGTGACAGTGTGAACTTCCAAACTGCTGAACACCATGAGATACAACATTAACTGCTCAACTTGGTGGAGAGAGCAGAAATCAAGTTGTTCTTCAAATACGTAATTAAAGGTTAGAAGCCCTAAACTGAGAATCTGAAAGCTATTGAAAACTTGAAAGCCTTGTAAAAAGAACATTTATAGAAGTTGAAAGAATGTTGTGGTTTATTTGTCTTTAAGATTAAAATATAAAAGAATCTATATTTTGTGTGTCTATTTTCATTTTTCTAGGCCTACTATTTATTTGTCATAGCATGTCACCATGGTCAAGGCTGCTTTCTATTACAAGCTTCATGATGTTTTTGAGTTAAATTACTGTACCTCCTGGAGTTCTGAATGCCACACATATACAGCACAAGTTTAAGAAAAGTTGATATACTTGCTATCAAATATCATAACCTTATCTTAAAGGCTTATAAATGAGGAGATTAAAGGATTGGACTCAAATAAAAAGGAAGAGATATCCCTACTATGCTATTTCTTATATGAAGAATTGCCTTTAGACTTTTTCACACTTTATTGTTTTGTTAAATAAGAAATCTTTTCTATACATGGATGCACAAATGGGAATATTTTATTGATACATAAAACAAATGCTTAAGTGTTTAAATATTTCAAAAACTTGCACATGTGCCTAGCCCTTGAGAGAGCATGCTGTGCAGCTGTTTCTCAGATTACAGCAATCATTTTTATTATTTGCATGTACAAACCTATATTTGGTAATGCATGTTAACTTACAGTGAAGTGAGGCTCAGCTGAGGGATTATTCAAAATACTAAGATGCCATTGGAAAACATTAGTTCTCTGACAGCAAAGATCCTACCAAAAAGAGCCACAAGAATCAAGACCCTGCCATCTATTTTAACTAAGAAGATATATTTTCTTACCAAATTTTTTTCACTTGTTTGTTTCTAAATAAAACTCTTCAGTTTTCTAGAGATATTATTTATTAAAGTGAAATAATAATCTAGTTAGGCAAAAATATATCTCATAGTTCACCTCAACAAGGATAAATGGACCCAAATCCATAAACCCAACAGAAACTTGTTGACTTAAATCAATTGAAGATCCATTTCAGAATACTTTCTCTGTTATACTATGAAGACAGCTTTTCTTCCCCCCACCCCGGTAAGAGCATTTACTTCTTATGTCTACCTCCTTTGTTATTTCTTTACTTCAGCAATCCTTACCTCTTTTTTAATACATACCTGAAAGCACTAAATTCTTTTTGAACAAGAAACTAAGAAACAGAAGTGTTACTTTCCTGATCTCACAGTAAGTCTTAGGTAAAACTTGTAATAGAACAGCAAATAATCACCTGTCACTTAAAGGTGTTTTGTATGTTACTTTTCAAGGTTGATTTTACATTAGTCTTCACAATTAATATTTTTTGTAAGTTTTGTCTCAGATTGCATCTAATATTTATTAAGAAGTAAAAATAAGTCTTAAAAAAGTCCAGGAGTATTGTCTCCAAAACAAACTGCTTTTTCATACAAGTGAAATATAACGACTCTAAATCCTTCATCGTTATGTACAGGTAAACAGGAGGAGGACAATAGCAATACAACATATCTCATACCAAAATAAAGAATCAGTGAAAATCACTTAAGTAACAGAATGTCTCGGGACAGAGAACTTTGATCAATATGAAATATCTACAGAAACAATATGCTTCTTTTTACACTGCAATACGCTCAGACTATAAGCACTATAAAGCTCTAATGGCCACAGAAGCTCAACCTTGTGTGATAACATATTTGTCAGAGTTCGAATTATTAGTTATTGTTCTCCAGTGTTTCACGTAGGGAGACTGAAAATAGGGATCCATTCAACATGTAGACCATGCCAGTTAGAGAACTTGCCCTTCAACCCTCTTTCATCCTAGGGTTGGTTTAAGATGGTAGCCTCGAAAGTGTTGAAAAATGCTATTGTTGATGGACAGCATACACTCCCTCTGGCAAAGCAAAGATCCTATAAATACCGTGATCCCATAAATAGCCGAAACAGACATTCCATCATCCTGCGCTATGTAGGGAATGCCACAAGCATGCTCACCAGAAGTTGTTATTATAATAACTTAAAACCGAAATACAAGGTTTAATATTGCCCAGTCCAATTAACAGTTTGAATAGCCACTGTCTAACCTGTGTAGGTTGTTAGATGATTGACTTCTAATTCACTATGCCTGCATCATTCACTTTTGTCACTGCTTAGCTAATGGGACTTATCTGGGAGCCCAACCCAGTCCATCTCTGCTAGCTCTTGTCTCTGAACCTCACTCTAGTTCCAGCAGAACCCATTCAAAGTCAGAAGGTTGCCTTACCGGTATCCAGATGTCTTCTCTCTCCCTTTTAGACTGCCAAATACCTCCACCAGTGAAACTCAAATAACCAGTAGCTACCTGCTTGATTTTATCAATGACTGATACACTTCCTGAAGAAAAAGTATGTTGGGGTCTTTGCCTACATTCCATAGCTGTTCCACCACTACAGTGGAGATAACGGAGGCCACAAAACTGTGTAGAAACGGTTAACTCCTGTACTTAACTACTGCTTTTCAACTTAAGTCTATGCCACCACATAAAAAATAGACCTGCTTGCCAAGAAAAATTCAATTTATCTTAGCAAGAATGTGCTTTAAGAGAATAATTACAGATCACTTGCTTTTAACTGGGAAAAAAATGGAACTGAGGTTCTATGAAGATTTGCACAAGGAATGCTTGCTTTCCTCAAAGTTTTGGTTGTCAATAACAAAACAGCATTTCCACAGGAAGAAAAAATATGACCACCTGGTTTTTACTTTTACATGAATAAGTAATGTCAAAGACTGACAGACTCACAGGAGTATGTGATTTCTTTTTTATTTTGTTTTGGCAGCTGTGCACACTTGTTTATTTTCTGAGGTGAGGTTTTGGTAGGACAGAAGGAATTAGATGAAAGTAAAACAGAATGAGGGAAATAACTGAAAAGAAAGAAATAAAAAGCCTATGAAAACACAGAAAGGAAGCAAATAGGGAAAATGGAAGGATGCTGATGTAAAGGGCCTGAAAAGTACAGAGTTGAATCAGGCAGCAATTCAATACATGGGAATAAAATGTCTAGACTAAAAACCTTGAAAGTCATCTGACACTGATGGCATGATCAGACCCTAAATACCTCTTTTATAGCCACCATATTCCACCCATATCAGATTAATTTCTAGGTATTCTAGCAATTATTTTTTTTCTTCTCTGATTTAATGACTGCGGGGGGGCTTCTTGTTCTTTTCCCTCTTCTTTCCACCATGACCTTAAGGACAAGATCACCGTTGTAGTGTTCTAGGTATTTGCTACAGAGGAAGCAAAATAAACTCTAAAGCTATGCAGAGGTATTGGTTCAGTCCCATGTTCAGTAACAGTTCAGTTACAATCACAACCGTATTTTTCTCAAAATATCCTAGGGATTTCCCAACCCAACATTTGCATGGCCAGATGTTGCTTGTCTGATGAGACTGCTTGTGACAAACATTTTTTTGGCTACAAATTTTCTTTCTCTTGTTAGTGATTTGGAGAAATGTTTTTTTCCCAGCACAGACAGATGGTCATGCAAGTGTGTGTGTTTCATTCAACTTGTTCTGTACGTGAAAGTCCTAGATACTGTACTTAGAGAAGCAGAACTCTGAAGGTACCTGTAACATTTCTGCTATTACATATCTCATTATATCTTGTCCTGTTTAGGAATAGCCTATCCAGGAGTAAAACTAAATGGTTCTATTCCAAATAAAATTTGCATTAATGAGAGGATATCCCTGAAGCCTCATTGAAAATGTGATAAGTGAGTAATACACTAACAAAATAAAACAAATAAATTACTTACATGTTTAATGAAAAAAAAAATGTATTTTATAAAACTTGAGAATATTTTCCTGCTGTGGTATAATGTGAAGTACCCAGCAGACTTTCATTTAATATACTATGCTACAATAACTATACAGTTCTGATTAAAACCAAACAGGGACCAAATTAGGAATGTGTGAATGATAATATTCTCTTCATGAAATCCTATGGCACGTTTTAGTTCCCGAAGGATGTCCCAAAATACATCAGAACTCCTAGTAACCCAATGATATGTATAGAGGATACATTCTATGTAATTTTTTTAGCAAATTAGTACTTACTAAAAATGATGCGAATGAAACAAAGAATTAGAATTTAGGAAAATAATACTCACTAAATTGGATGCAAAAGGGGAGGGAGTCAAGGAGGAAACTACCCTGGGATATGTTTTCTGTCACTTCTTCACCCATTCAACACATACTTTCTGGATCAGTGAAAATGGATAATAGCTGTTCACAGATGCATGTTAATTAACTGTTCTCTCCCAAGCTTGAGGTACAGTTTGGCAGGAGACAGCATGACTGATCAACGGTTGTCCAGGTTCTGCATTCAGCTACTGATATTTTCTCATCTGAGAAGGAAAACAAAGATTGGGTCGGTACAACTTTGCACTGACTATTCAGTGGATTAACATCATCACCAGGGAATAAAAGGTAAATTCAAAGAATGAAAAGTATTACTTCAAGCCCAAACCTTTGAGTTGCTGGCAACTCCAACTCCCTCCCAAGACTCCTAAGATATGAAGAGCTTCAAATAGAGCACAAAGCAAGGTCAGCAATTAAATGAAGCATTTGTGCAAGTTCTTGAGAGGTAGGATACTATAAGGCACAGCTGCAGTCTCACCAGTTAAAGATAACTTGAGGTCATGCTTACTAAACCCTACAAAATGGGCTGAAAGACTAATGACTTACATCAGCGTACACAAACTCAGATTTTAAAATGGTTATCTTTACTGCTGTGACAGCTGCTTTATAGACTATTGCATCGTTAAATGGATCAGTATTCCCTTGATGCTGTGGAAAACCTGACATACACTCATAATGGGAGAATGACCAAGAAGAAATTGAATACAGAACTCATTTAGGTAACTGCTCTCTTTTCTTTAAGGACTTCACTGTGAGCCAGTTAACTTGCAGTCATATAATGGAATATAATGACCTGTTACTCTTCTGTGTGAGTTATTCCCTGCCATGGGTATTAAATACAATGGAGAATGTAGATGCAATAAATTCATTGCTTTCTCTACTACATAGGTAATCAGAAAATGGGCAAACAAAGGCATAGAGAAAAGGGAGCAGGGAGAGAAGACCTTTTAATCAAAGGAAAAACCTTTTTAAGACCAAACAGTTTTAAAAAAAGCCTCAAAGTGGTGATACAAGTAGAAAATAAAAACAAAACCAAAAAAAACAAAACTGTTTTCAGTGTTCACTGGCAACATGCAGAAGAAGCGGCTTAAACTGCTGTCCAGCATTTTTAAGACAGATACAAGGAATACTGCTTTTGCAAAGGACATTCCTGCCTTACAGATCTATTGGAGTTCTTTAAAGGAGTAAACAAGCATAGAACAAGAGCAAATTTAGTGAGTTTGGTTATCTTCAATTTCCACAGGGCACTTATCCAAATCTTTAAAAAATACTAAGCTGTTACAAGATAAGGAAAAGGATGCTCCCTCTGCTAGCTGAAGATGGGATAACAACAGATAGGAATTAAAAGCCAATTTTCACAAAGTGAGGAGTGAATGTCCACTGAGTTCTGCAGTCAAGAGTATGCATAAAATCATGAGGAAAATGAGGTGAGTAGTGAGGGAATAAACCTGACATTACATCATTCATGATCATAAAAATGACAGCTGACTGTGAAGAGCTCTAGGAGGACATTTAAAGATTGGACAGTATGATGGCAGATTAAATTCAACAATCACTTTCTATTTAAAAATCATTAATATGTACAAACTATTTCAGATGCTTCCCCCAAACTTTTTTTTCTCCCTAGCCTTTGCTGCATGACAGTAAAACTAAGGTTCTCTGTCACTATATACAGAATGTAAGTACTTCTGCCAAACAAGAATAAACAGATGACCCTTTAAAAATAAGGCTTTTCTTTGCTGCCACCCTCAGACTGACAGGCTAAACCCTCTCCTGCTAAGAATGCATCCCAAAGCCTTATACAGACCACTGCCTTTGGGAACAGCGGGATTAGATTTGTATATAACTCTGTCGTTCAGTTATTAGGGCTGAAGGCAGCTAAATATTTCTCTTTTGCACATGTGTCTTAAGGTATTATAGTGGATGCTCAAAAAGGAAAAAAATAATGCAAGAACTGAAAAGTGTACAAACATAAAAGGGTAGCTATTTTTCAAAACCTGTCCTGATTTCAGCTGGGATAGAGTTAATTTTCTTCCTAGTAGCTGGTATAGTGCTGTGTTTGGGATTTAGGATGAGAATAATGTTGATAACACACTGATGTTATTGCTAAGTAGTGTTTACTCTAGTCAAGGACTTTTCAGCTTCCCAGGCTCTGCCAGGTGCACAAGAAGCTGGGAGGGAGCATAGCCAAAACAGCTGACCCAACTGGCCAACAGGGTATTCCATACCATATGACATCATACTCAGTATATAAGCTGGGGGGAGTTGGCCAGGAGGCAGCGATCGCTACCTGGGGACTGGCTGGGCATCAGTCTGCAGCTGGTGAGTGGTTGCATTGTGCATCACTTCCTTTGTATATCCTTTATTATTATTATTATTATCATCATTATTATTGTTACTACTACTAGTACTACTGGTACTACTACTACTACTAGTTTACTTTATTTCAACCCATAAGTTTTCTTACTTTTACTCTCCCGATTATCTCCCCCATCCTGCCAGAGGTGGGCGAAGTGAGTGAGTGGCTGTGTGGTGTTTATTTGCTAGCTAGGGTTGAACCATGACAAAATCTCATAGTGGTTCAGTTTGGAATATACAGTCCAATTGCATATTAACAATATTCATTGAATATAGAAATATTTTGATCATTTCATTATTGAATACTCTTAACAAAAAGAGAAACTTCAGTGTTTAAGTGTAAAAATGCAAGTGTTTAGAAGAATAGTTATACAAATTGTTGCAAGAAAGGAAACTTCGTAGTTAAGCTCTTCTCCTAGTTGAACAAGATAATCTTAGCAACATTAACAGGAAAGAAATGCAGATAGATAGAAAGAACTAAAGCATTTATCTTTAGTGGAAACATTTTTGCTGATGAAAATGCTAATTAAAGGAAAGATTTAAGATTGAAAATATTAAGTATCTTTTTCAACTATACCTTGATTTAAGTTTGGGTAAAACAGCAAGAATTTGAGGCATTCCAATTTCAGTGGTTTGATTTAGAAGGATAGTTGCAGTGAATTGTTAAAAATTACTGTAAACACTTGAATAAATTAATATAGATTTGTTTTGATAGCAGTAGTTGAATCTTTTGCAGTGACTATAAGGATATGCTGATTTGCTTCCATGAGAGCTAACACTGATTCATTTGAGATCTTCACAAGACCTTTTATGTAATCTTTGTTGAAGTATTATACTTTTTTCCTCCAATTCAGTATAGTTTATTTTAACTACGAATGGATGATGCAATCTGATAAGAACATATTCCATATGAAATTGAACCTTGAGGGTTTTTTGTCTTTTGATATTATTTTCACATTATGCTAGGTTCCCCATTTCTGTTAGGACAGAAAGGACAACTGTTAAAGATGAGCAGAGAAATTATTCTTTCCACCTCAGCATAAACAAGTAAATATTGGAAATATTGCAAGAAACACTGAACCTCAAAATCATGATGATTTCTCCAACCCAAGTAATTCAGGTAAGTCAATACTAGCTTAAAATGAAATTTCCTCTACAAGAAATGGATGACTATTTTCTTTGGAAATGCCAATTGTTTTCAAAAAAACAAGTTATAATTGCATGGTACATGTTATAGCAGGCATGAAAACCTAAGCAAACTCATTTTCTCTCACAAGATGGTTTCAACTTGAGGTGGTAAATCTGAAAAGTATTCTTTTTCTCTAGTGAATTATCAAAGAAAGATATGGAAGATCTAGCAAAGACAGTCTAACACAAATGTTATCTGCCAAATAACAGTAACTTTCACAGGGTTCATAAGCCTTGATGTGAGTTTATCCAGCCTGTGTGAAGACACCTTCATCAAAGATGACCTGAGTTATATCTCTGGACATTGGCAGGTAATGGCACGTGTCAGAGACCAGAGAGGGTGTTGTAGACCAGAGCTAATCAGGACTTTCTTGGGTATCAACCAATTCATCCATGCAAACACACCAAGCACTAATCTTAACTTATGTCACAGGAACTGAGATTGATGTGAAGAAACTCAGGATGAAGAGAAGCAATGTAGATACATTTTATCCAAAAGAGAATGATGTTGTTGGAAAACCACAGTTAGAGTAACACCCACGGTGTGCAGATTTCACGGAAAAGAAGTGGCTTTTCCCTGGAAACTTATATTTGAAGCATACTATCAATACTTACCAATATACAGAGTTTTATGAAAAGGCTGGATCACTGTGGTATTTTTCAGAGCTAGGTTTCATCCTTAGGTTTTTGTTCCATATTACTGAAAGCAGTAATTTAACTACTGGGTAGAAGATATTTCATTGTCAAATTGTCGTTGTCATTTTAAGTGTCATTTTGACACTTAGAGCAGATAAGCATTTTTTCTGGGAACAATCAAAATGAGGGAAAAAGCAGAGATCTGGAATGTTATCAGTTTTTTCCTTATTTCAGGCCTCTACCAAACCTGTGTTTATTTTCTTTCTAAATGAAAAAAAAAAAAACACCACCACCACCACACAAAATAGATTATTTGCATTGGATTTCCCATCCAGACTTTACCATCTCCAATTAAAGTTTACTATGAGGTGTGGAATGGTGAATTTAAAAGCATTACTGATTTTTTTTCAGGTTAATGATTTAGTATAGCATCCTCACCCTATGTTTTATTTAGACATCAGCAGGGCATTGTAACTAAACCAGGAAATCCTGTTCTACCTGTGGTTTTACTGAGCAATTAGCAGAATTTCTTTTAAAGTCTTTCTGGTCATGCTAAATATACTTCTCTTGTGCTTAGCTGAACTTTCACAATGTCTTGGAGAAATATCCAATTTTTGGCATAGCTTCAACATATGCATGTGTGTACGCATATTTATATATATGCATATATATATACTTATATGTGTGTTTGTGTATATATATAATTTTTATGATGAAGACTTTGAGGTCTTTATCTTTTGAAAAACTAGACCTGTTCTCCCTTTAATTGCATGGCCCAACCTTACTTTGTGGTGTATCCTGAATTTTTCTTCCGCAATCATCTTTACCTTTACTAAAAGAAATAATAAATAAAATCCCTGAACAGGAAATCCAGATAATGCCAATTCTGGACAGCAACATATAACTTTTAAAAATGTCCCCGCAGAAGAGACCAACCCCCACCTTGCTACAACCTCCTTTTAGGTTTTCCTTTTATTTTTTTCTTAAATACTTGATTTCCATTGAGACAAAAGGGTTTTGTCTTTAGGAAGAGACTTCTTGTGTGACCTTGATCAAATCACTTCAGAGCAGTGTCTCTACTTTCTTTCTAGCCTCTTGTTGGTCTATTTAGCCAGCGGATTTTTGGGACAATTATTAGCTACACATTTCTAGAGTGCAAAAGAGCAAAATAAGGTCCTACTCTCAGCTGGAATCTAAATACAACCGTAACACAAACAATGAAAAAAAAAAAACCAAACCCAATCAATTATATAGATCATACTAAAGGTTATAAAACTGGGCAGACTTTGGCTTACTCTAATCTTCAGTGGCAGATCATTCCATGTAACAATCTCCATGACTTATGCTTTATCAGTAGCTTTCACATGCTTTTCCCTGGACTTATACCTCCTAGCTTTCCAAAGAGAAGCTATTAAAATAACCAGTATGGAACAAGCAGGATCAATCTTTACCACAATTCTTACTTGTCATCCCCTACTGCAAAAGAAAACATTATGTCACTGCAAAGGAAAACATTATGTCACTTTACAATAGTAACTTTTCCTTGAAAATCCTTCTTTATAAATAAATGACATGCTGAGCATCCCCCAAGATGATTGAATCTTAGAGCATGAGCTGCAGGAATAAAAATACCATGATAATGTAGACTCAAGTAACATAAGATTTTTTTCATTATTTTTATTTTTTTAGAACAAGAGAGGAGCAGGTATTTAAACATTTTTTTTTATTACATTTAATCACAATTCCAATTTCTTAGGATGGATGAGGTATGCATATCAAAAGTGAAGACAACTTGAAAATGTGCCAAACCCCAAGATGTGAATTCTCTGACTATTCTAAAGTGACTTTAAAACGCCATATAGTAAAATCAAATTATGCTTCATTATAGAGCTGGTCAAATGAGGATTTGGAAAGAAGACTTCTAAAATTTTTTACTTACACTATTAATTTCAGCTTTCCCCAACAATAAATTTTCCTACATTGTCTTAACCATTTGTTATTTCATGGATCAAGCAGGATAGCAATAGTAAAATTTATTCTTTTCAAGCATAATTATGCTATGTTTTTCAAACCCTCTTAACAGTTCTTGTTTACTAATTCATATAAGTGTGACTGACTTCAAAACAGATCTGTCCTCCAAACTATGTTAGAAGTCTGAGTTCTATTTATATGATTATATCGAGATATATACAAATCAAGTGCCACTGACAATTTCTCCTCTGCCATCTTAGAGAATGGAACCTTCTGAGAACTAGGATCATCTGTTTCAACTGCCTTAATTGTACCTTAAAGGTACAATGATCACTCAAAAATTGACAGTTGTCTCCCAACACTTCCCCCCTCTCCCCTAACTCAACCCCAAAATGCCCAATACATATATCTAGTTGGAATGGGCTGGGTTGTTTTCTCCTGCCATGAATGCCATAAGAATCACACTCTGATTACTGAGTACAGAGCAACGAGAATACATCTCTATCAGTGATAAAGACTACTTGAGCATTTCAATCTTGCCTTTACTCGGATTATAAAGCCTAAATAAATAACAAGAATTTTTAACCTCATTTGTGACTTGGCCTGTTTCCCTGTGTGAGTAAAAACCTCCTTCTGCTCTAATTTGTATCAATCCCAACCTGTAGAAAGAGTGGAAGCCGTCAGGGCTGTGTGTTTCCATGAAGCCCCTCTTTAGTGGAGCACCAAGCTCAGACTGCAGCAGAGCCAGACCAAATTTAGAAATCAACAGCTACCCAGGAACCAGACTCGAACAAGTGACAAATCCTAGCAACACCAGTGCTGTTTTAAACAAACCCAGTGGCAAACCCCACCTCTAGCTGTCCCACTAGTACTGACACTTATGGAGGGTTTATCCTCCTTAGATAACTGTGGCAGGTTACAGACTTTGAAGGCCTAAGGCATCAGGCATTATCACTTTGCTTATAAAATGAAAAATACATGAAAAAAACATGGAAGAATATTGAAAGTAAAAACAAAGCTCCCAATCAATAAAGAATATGTTCTTATGTGTCCTTTTTTTTTTCTTCTCTTGTTCCCTTAATATAAATCATTGCCTCCCCCATTTACTTCAATTTTCTTCTTATTCTATGCCTACAATGACATTTGTGTCACTTAATTTTTGCTAATTAAATGTCCAGTCTTATTATTCAGTTATTATCCCAGTATAATTAGCCAGGAAAAGTCACTTCAAAGAAGCAATTCACCCCTGCTAAGATGGGAATCTTCCTCAAGTCTTAATTTTCTCCAATACTTACAGCACTAAGGCTGTGGCTCCATGATTAATAAGCTAATTTACACTAGCACTGATGCACTCTTGCCATGGTTACATCACTTATGCCCCTTGATCCCATCACCTTCCCTCAGCCAACAAACAGTATTGAGAAAACAGATCAGCAACGAATAAGCCACTGGCACAAGTGAGGAGGGAATATGGCAACCTAACTTTTGCCTAGCTTTTAAAACACTGATTTTTACTTGTAAAGAAACTCTAGTTCTTGAAACTCTGTCCAGATCAGGTCTTGAAAGGATCCAATCTCTTAAGATCTTCAGAAGTAGTTACTCTAGGCTGGTAAGCATTCTTTTACCAATTTACTGGAGTGTTCAGTTTATAGACAACTGTGAAATAATGTCCTGCTGGCCTTCCAAGAGTGGCTAACTCCACTCTAATCAGCTGCATGATATTTGCTGTCTCTACAACTGAAAACATCCAAATCATTAGTATTAATCATTTGCTAAAGTAGAATACCTTTGTGACTACATGTAAAAATAATGGTGCTCATACATTTTTTCAGCATACAATTTGTAGCATAATTTGTAGCAAGTTATTTTATTGATATTTATAGACAAATGAGACTATCAGGGAAGTCCAACATTCTACCTTGTTATTAAATGCATTTAGATGTCACTATTAATGCTGTGAGAAATCTGTTGCTCTATTGATTCTAAGATATTTTAACCTCAGAGAAACACTTTTTTAAGGCTTTTCCATAGATATGAGAAAAGTAGCAGACATGCACACTTAATTTTGGATGGAATAAAATTATCTACACCATGAGCATGACTTTACGTTTTTTGCCTCTCCAGAGGTTGGTCGACATAGATAAGATCGCTAACAACTGGAGATATTCATTTCAGCCAAAAGAAAATGTCTTTCTCTTTTGGCGACGAAGTCAAGGTAGTCTAGTCTGCAAGGCTAACAGCACTAGCAATGGAAGTAGCAATCCTAAAAAGAAGTCAAAGATGTCTACAAATAAAAGCATACACAATAGAATTACACTTCCCTCCCCCCCACCAGTGCTTTTACCACTCAAGATACAGGTCTTGATTTAAAAAACTAGGTTCCTGAAGAACTTGAACATTGGCTGAACTGCTGTTGGTTGGTGCAAGACAGACCCAGATGTGTATAAATACTTCTGATTAACTGTAGCATCTCTTTGACAGCAGGCTAATTCACAGTTACTTAATGAAAGTTTTAATAGAGGGATTTTGGTGGCCATCTAAATATGGGTTCAGGATTTTAATATGAAACCTTTTATTTAGTTTTTAAATTAGATACAATAGCGTTAAAGTGCTTTTCTGATTCTAATCTTTTCTGATTCTATTGTTATAAAGCTGATATCTGTGACTGAGTGATCAACAATCAGGAAGTGGCAGATTAAATGTGTCCTTTCTTTCTACAGTAGTCTGGTTAACATCACTGAATTTAATATTCTTTATTTGCAACCATGGAAGAAAAAGTACAGTTTGTGATCAGTAGGATACTCAAGAGCTCTCACTGTGCCTCATCGCCCTGCAGAAAATCTCTTCTTAAAATTTTGTTGCTGACACATGAAGCATATGTAATTAAGCGGATAACATTTTTACAGCTCATCTGTTTGCAAGTTTATTGATCAGTTATGGGGCCTTCATTTAAATATAAACATGGTCCGTACTGTATATTCTAATGGCTCAATAAAAGATTTTAAAAAGGAAATACAGAAACAACAGGTAATTCTTCAGGTCTCAGAAGAAAGAGACAAAGCACATGCATTATTGTAGATGCATCCCAAAATACTAAAGGTGCCCCCCCAGCCTTCCCCTGGAGCTGAAATCCAGCTTTCCAAAAGCACAGCAGCATTGCAAACCCCCTCATCTAAAGACTATGCAGAAGTCCCAATTCTGATTTCCTGTCTAAGTGCCTGCCAAAGCTTCATATCAAATGGCTGCACCATTGCTCCCCCACATCCAGGGACACTAGCTTCTAACATGTTTCTGATCTCTATGGCCAACTGAAGTTATCTGCCTCCCCTAATGGTCCTGTAAGCTACCTTTCTCTCCAAGACTTGCCTAGGCTGTCATAATTTGTTTGTAAATCAAAACAATAAGCCTTCGTCTTGTCCAACCAACTGGTTTTGCGGTCTCACTAACTTAAGGAAAAAAGCTGGAATGAAAAACACTAAAAATTGAAAGGGAAAAAGGACAATGAAATCTTTGTTGCTATACTCTTACTTCAAGTTCTTTTCTGCTACCCATGGAAGACCCTGTCATAGATGACTCAGAGTCTCATCACAGAAACAAATTTTGTAAACTAATAACCTGAAGTCCCTGCTTCAGCGCTATACTGTAAAAATAGTAAATAAACCATTTGGACTGCATCTGTGAATATGCAGGTGTTGGTTAATAAGTAAAAATAAGATGCTCAGGTTTTAATTAATTATCTTACACCAGTTTTCACCACCCTAAAGTAATATTCATAGAATATTGTTTTTCACCTGTGGTACAGTTAGATCAGCAATTTAACCTCCCATTATTGGAAAAAAAAAAAAAAAAAGAAAAAAATTTGGGTAATGTTCTTTTCCTTCTTTCCTTAGAAGGAGAAAAGTATATAGAAACAGAAATTATTTGAAAGACCCCTAGAAAAAACTACATGGGTAGTTTTGTTCTATCACTCCTCCATATTACTCATTACTCTGTCTACACCATTCATAATTTTTTAAATGGTAAGTGGATTAAGAGTGAATTCAGATAAGTGTTAAATAGTCTACTGATTTTTTCTTCTTATGGTCTATTTTGATTAGCTTGTCTCATATCTAAACTTTATAAAGATGAGCAGACACTAGTATCTTGCTTTCCTAATGGGTAACAGAGCTAAATGAAACTCAGAAATGTTGGAACTTAATGTCATATTCTATATGCATACCCTTCACAAAGAAACTGCAGATGAAATCTTCATAGGACACTAAACATACCGAAGAGCAGGTGGAGTACTATTGAAGCATATCTCTTACATAGGATGTGGAAGATTTGCAATTATGCCACAATCTCTCCTCACTTTTGGATTTTGCATCAATAAACCTACACATCTTGGTATCTATATATCCAGAAAGAACCCCAAACAACCCTTCTATAAGAAGACACTTTTTTATAATGCCACAGATGGGAGAGCATTGTCTCCACAGTCAAAATACCTCCTACAATCATCTTTTAGCTTGTGAATATAAGAATGGTGGAAGATGAATGTAGCCTCCAAGGAAGCTATCAGAATGAAGACACCCTCTGGCAATTACCGAATCATGTATTTATTTTTTCATCCTATGTTTATGCATAGGAGAAATGTGAAAGGAGCAGCTGTAAGAAAAGTAAAAAGATGGGAAGATATTTAAAACATTGTAGTTCACATTTATTAAAGAAAAATCTAGTAAAAGCCACTGAAAGCTGAAGGTCTATTTTGAACCTGTTCTATATAAGCATTCTGATAGCAAGGCCATCTTTTTTTTAATCCATCCTGTAAACAATGTTATGCTTGCTACTTGTGGCTTGGCTTTCCAGGTTGGACATGCACCTTTACAAATTTCTGACTTGTGCCTATGCATCCCACTAAAGATTAAGCTGAATTCAGTAGGAAGCTTTCAGTGAGTGGTATTTCAAGGACTAGGGGTGCTGTCAACTTTTTGTGCCCAGATCAGGGTGCCTGGCCTGAAGACAGACAGTTGCATATTAACTGAAAAATGACTCCTTGATTA
The DNA here is from genome assembly GCA_013400755.1 of Pelecanoides urinatrix. Classification (NCBI taxonomy): domain Eukaryota; kingdom Metazoa; phylum Chordata; class Aves; order Procellariiformes; family Procellariidae; genus Pelecanoides; species Pelecanoides urinatrix. The sequence continues at coordinate 82,979 of VZTQ01016307.1, read as the reverse complement.
CTGAAACACAAAAGTACACATTTAAAGGAAAACAAAACAAAAAGCTCTCCTTTCTAGAAAGGGGTGAGAATATAGTGTAGGGGGCTAGACTGCACCATCACAGTAGAGATGGAGGTAACTGTATTGCTTCAGGAAACCAACTGTGTTTTTGAAAGACGCTTTCTTTTCTTCACTTACCACTTTCATATTTCTTGCAGAGGATCAGGTGGGGTGAATGAGATACTACCGCTGGCCTAATATTCCCACAGGACAAGTCAGGTGACATTCCAAGCCCCTTCTTCCTGAATACTCAAATAACTTGCTCCTTTTGTCCCTTTAACTGACTAGAGAGCTGTTCCCTATGTCTCCCATCCACTGCAGAGGATCTCTTCATTCCTCCCAAAGCTTCCTCTCCCCCCACTCTGTTTACCACAAATCTCCAAATTTCAGTTTTCCTTCTACTCTGGCTCTCCTAACTATTCTAAAGCTACCATTTCCTTTCCCTTTAAATCTTCTCCCACCTATTCCTTTTTCCCCATCCCAACGTCCCCTAACACAGACCCTCCTTAACAGCCAAAGCTGCTGAGCTTTCCCTGTTCTGTCTCCGCTACCGGCAGAGGCCACGACCCTACACCTCCACTAGCAGGGACCTACTTTTCCCTGGGCACCACAGCTGGTGCACCCCCCTCTTCTCCCAAACTTGAACTCTGGACTCTTGCTCTGAAAGGTTTTGCAGAAACTTCAGGCACAGCCAGGACAACATTCTCAGGTGACATCCTGAGGGCAGAAAGAATGACACACGCAGGAAAAAAGGAGGATGTTTTCTGACCTGCCCACCTTCCTTTGTTATCAGTTAATTGAAGTGCTATAGATCCCACTTCACAGCAGTTTCCTGTCCCTCTTGACTCAATCCAGACATACTGGTTAGCAGTCTTTGCTCCTTCCTCTTTCCTGCTACGGTTTGGTCACTGCTAAGAAAAGAAAAAGTAACAAAAAGACATTTACTGCTTCTATCCCATTTTTTCCTCCTTGTAGGAGGCCATGCAAGGAGACCACTGATAATTTACTCTCTTCTAAAATACATATGCTAAACCACAGTCTGGTCTGGTACACTTAGAATTGGAGCCTATCACAATGGATTTACAACAATACATTTTAATTAATCACCCTCCAGAGTTTCAGCTGGAATTAATACCACACACAGCCTCATTTGGAATTGTTTTTAAATCAAGTGTGCTAATATACCATCTTTTTCCCCACTCAGTCTTTGAATTTGGCAAAATAGCTGGCTGAATTTTTACCAAGGTGATTCATTTCATCCAGACCTCTAATTGTATTTGGACAATTAGGGAGAGAGGTGGGAGCAGTTCAACAAGTCAAGAGTCTTAAAGGCGCAGGAGCGAGCCATCCCCATGTGCCGAAAAAAGAATGGGCGGGGAAGACGACCGGCCTGGCTGAACAGAGAACTCTTGCTGGGACTCAAGAAGAAAAGGAGAGTTTATCACCTTTGGAAGAAGGGGCAGGCTACTCAGGATGAGTACAGGGATCTCGTTAGGTCGTGCAGAGAGAAAATTAGAAAGGCAAAAGCCCAGGTAGAACGCAACCTGGCCACTGTTGTGAGAGACAACAGGAAGAGCTTCTACAAGTATATTAATGACAAAAGGAGAGCCAAGGAGAATGTCCATCCTTTATTGGATGCTGGGGGGAA
>VZTQ01016307.1:0-80605 GCA_013400755.1 Pelecanoides urinatrix | reverse complement strand
GATTGTTTAGCCTGGAGAAGAGGAGGCTGAGGGGAGACCTCATCGCGCTCTACAACTATCTGAAGGGAGGTTGTAGCGAGGTGGGGGTTGGTCTCTTCTGCCAAGTAACAAGTGATAGGATGAGAGGAAATGGCCTGAAGTTGCGCCAAGAGAGGTTTAGACTGGACGTTAGGAAAAAATTCTTTACTGATAGAGTGGTCAGGCCTTGGAAGAGACTGCCCAGGGAAGTGGTGGAGTCTCCATCCCTGGAGGTATTCAAAAGATGTGTAAATGAGGTGCTTAGGGACGTGGTTTAGTGGGCATGGGGGTGTTGGGTTGACGGTTGGACTCGATGACCTTAGAGGTCTTTTCCAACCTTAATGATTCTATGATTCTATGATTCTATGGTTTTATAAATAAAAATTTGTCTAGTATAATGGAAAACATTAGCTACCAAGTAAAATGATACAAATAGAAAGATAATGTTTGCTGAAGAAAAATAAAATCAAAACTTGACCTTTCTGCAATTATGCAAGTTGATTTGCTGGATGAGAAAACTACAGAGGTTGGAATGAAACAGAAAAATGAATGCAGAGTCATAAAAATCCAGGCCTACATAACTAAGTAAGTCAAGTCTGCTATCCCAAGACAACAGAGAGCATACCTTGAGCCCTGTAGATACTGAGAGACCACGCTGGTCCTTAATTTCAGATATTTCCCATTACGCTGTTTTCCCCAGGTTCCAGTTACATACTGCACTAGGCTACATTTGGTAAGGGTGATCAAAGACCATTGATAACAATCATTTGATTAGTTTAAGTCAACATAGCAGTGAACTCTGATTTAAAATATGTTTATATTTATGTTTGATCTGCTATTTATTCTACTAACAAAATATTTATGTTGTGAAAATACCATGAGTTTTTACTACATCAAATTTTATCCCTGTTAAGAGTTAATGTACAGTCCTCATTGCAAGAAATCAGAGCAGAGCTCTGTACAGACCGAGCCATACATTCTTTGGGAAAGAAAAGTAGTACTGAAAATCAGCAGGTGTTTAGATTTACAGAGGGTACACAATTTTCTCCTCTGTTGTATCTGACTTTTTAAAGAATGAAACATGAATAATCACCACTTACTTTTCTTTCAAGCACTTCATAAATAGAAAATCAGTCTTTTTATTGTACTCCAAACAAGCAATGCTAGAATAACAATTCACTTCCTTAACTTTATTGGTACGGCATCACAAATCAAGTGTAACGTCACCAAAATGACACAAGAAAACTTTTTTATATTTGTTTTTCCAATGCTGTGAGTAGTGATTCTCTGTATTTTGCTTGAACGGTTCATTTTCACCAGAAGACAGTTGAAAGCAAATATAATCATTTTCTGAGTCATTTTAAAAATAACTGAGAGACTGATTTTCCATTGTCCTGAAGAGTGTATAGTCATTTAGATGATGCAGAATGGTCCCAGTTCAGCAATCTGCTTAAAGTACATGCCTGACTAAGTGCGTGAATAGTCCCATTGATTTCAAAAGCAGTACTTACATCCTTAACAAGAGGCACACTCGGGACTGAATCAGAGCTGAAGTAGGAGTCAGCCTCTCTCCAGCCCAGACACTGGCACTTCACACCATGCACCCACCTAAATGTCTTTGCAGAGTGCAGGACGGTGTCCGGCTCTGTCGGACACCTGTCTAGACTGAGTTAAAGGGTGACCAGGCTGCTAGTTACAGGTCCTCAAAACAATAACTAGGCCTACAACGGGCTGCCAGATAGCTGCAAAGTTTTTTTAAGCAAATAAACTCCATTATTTTAACTGGTGCAGTACATGCATGCGAGCTCATCTCTTTAGGAAATAATTGTGTGAAACCTCTAAATGCACAAAATTGCACACAACCAGTAAGTCAGCTAAATAAACAACAGAACGTAAGAAAAATGTAATACATAATGTAATCAGAGAATTATTAGTAAGGTGTAGAAACTGATTAAAGATGACAAATCATAGATTATATTTTTGGAACACTGTTTCCATGTTCAGAGCAGGATTACTCTGTTTATACCGCTAAGGTCCCTGGGGATTCTAAAGCTAAACACCGTTATGTACCTTAAACAGACTGAATTATATATCAGATTGGTTTGCATTATAAATTTTTATGTAATCAGTTGTGTTCACTAAATTCAGATGCTAACAATTTTTAAGATATACACGAAAAGTAAAGATAAATAATGGGTTGATAAATAAAGTAGGTTTAAAGATATTCTAATGAAATGAATTTCTAACAAGCAATATTAATGATGTTTTACAGTTTGATTTGCTTTATAGTTTGGTTACATTTATTTTACTTTCTTTTTATAGGTGTTTAATTTCATTTCATATAAAACAGGACATAGTTGAAACAGTTGTTAAAACAAAACTGCATTGTTGAAAGTTGAAAGTTTTGAAATGGTCATTTATCATTTTTTTCTTTAACTTCTAACCATTATTCTTCTAAACAGGGCAAGTTTTAGGATTGTAGGCACACAGCTGATGTCTTAAATAGAAACTCTGTTAGGTTTACCTCTCCAAATCCTGAAGTTACTTTAGTGTACACAGCTCTAACAAATAGCTTTGACATTCTCAGGTCTGTGTAATGTTGCTCTCCAGGATCCCATCTCCCTCTCTTTCATCACTTGTTCCACCATGCCATGATGCAAAGATACTTTGCTCCTTTTATGTCATGACCTCAGCCCCACAGGACTGGGAAGCAAGCCACAGGTTGGCTGTGGATGGTCTAGGGAAGGATCTCTGCCACCATCTATTGGTGAACTGCTGGAAGAAAGCAAGAAGACCTTACTCGTTTCCCTGTCTACTTCCCCCTCTCAGGAGGAGCTTTCTGTGCAGAAGTCCTCTGGACCCGTAGCTACCCTTCTGCCTACACTTGTGCCATAGAAAAATGAAATGAGCATGCAGTGAGACCTGCTGAGTGAACTGGTAGTGGTCTCCATCTGCCATGTACTAGACCTATCAACCTTAACGCCAGGCAGGCAGTATCAGTCCAAGAACTCGTCTCATGGCACAGTCCAGTCACCAGAGTGTTTCTGTTCAACACCAGGCGGTGTCACTGGACCCGACATCACAGCCAAAGGCAACAGCGTAGCAAAGTACCACACAGAGACAACAGCACTACTTACAATACGCCTCCAAATATAACAGCCTGCCAGGACACAAGCTCAAAGCAATGCTCTAGACAGACCTACCCCAAGATATTCCAATTAGAACAACCAAAGAAATTTAATACAGTCAAAATTTTAAGTGGGAACACAAGTCAGCGTGTTGAATTCAAGAGCTGCTAGGCATTTAAGCCTCAATCTTTTGCTCACACCTTACACCAACGTGGTATTGGCACATGTGAGATCAAAAGATGAATAATATTTATTTCCTAGTAATACACATAGTCATTTCATTGCATGTTGCCTTTTCCCATACTGATTGTTTTCCCTGTATCTATCACTCTCTTAACACTATCTTCTTCATATTTCTCTATTAATTTTCTTAAATATCTGCTGTTCTCCCTGTCTCTTCTCCATATTCAGCTTTATTAAATCTATTCAAATTGTTATCTTTCCACCTCCAACAGTATTTCTTTCAATCTCGTAACCCCTTGCTTGTCACTTTCTTTTCTCCCCTCAACCCCCTGTAGGTATTTTTTATTTTCTTTTTCTTGGCCTTAGTTATCTTCTATTTCAAGAGTGTCCCTTCATATATTTTCTCCTTTGAATCCCTCCCAATATACCTTCACTTGTTGTGCCACCATGTTTACTTCAAGCTGTCACCCATGAGAGCGTTAGCAATCTCCTTCTCTTGCCAGCAAAAGTACTCCATCAAAAATCTTCATATAGTATATGAGTCTGTATTCAAGGTAGTACTACACAATAAATTAGACAGAACATTTGTACCATCTGTTCAGAGTAGCTGTAAAGAGTTGCACAGATGTCGGTTTCATTGCACAACCACAAATTTTATTGGTTTTAGTAACCCCAGGGACTATACTACACAGTGAGCACCATCTACTGGCATCCAATTATTTATATGTATGTATAGATATAAAGCATTTATAAAAATATATAGATATAAAGCGTTCTATTCCTGAACCTAACAAAATTAATCTTTTAAGAATTATATATTTTTTAGAATATCTGCAATTAGGTGTCTGTTCAGATCATTGCATGGTAATAGCTACATTTCTGGCCTGGAAAGGAAAAAATAACTAGATGTTTAAAATACATTCTTTTAAATTAATATAAACACACACACATAATTTAACACACATGATTTGTATATAAATACACATACGAACACACAGATATATTAATGGTAATCTTGGCTTTAAATCACCTGCTCTTTACTTTTATCCTAGGAAAGCCTACCAAAAAAAAAAAAAAAAAAAAACCAAAACAAAAAAAAACCCACCAAACTTAATCCCACAGTAATAACTTCAGATAATACAGCACGAATATGTTTTATTGATATTCTGAAAAACTCTTATCTACAGAAAGACTCTGAAGAGGGAAATATTTTGAACTATGAATTTTATTTGGACAAGTATTTGGTACATATATATCATGGGAAGAACTGGAGAGGAGTTTTCCAATCAGAATGATTTTGTAAGAAATGCACTTTCCATGAGCTCAGGATGTTCTGAAGGAAGCTTTGTTTTTCTTCTAAGCTTTATACCTTCTGTGAATAAAAAGCACAAGGAATCTATTTTCTTTCATTTTCTTCTGATCCAAATCATATTATTTCATGCCACTCAATTAGTGTCGTTTAACATCAAACTGATTTAATCAGTTATACTTCATTATATCATAGGAGTGGTAAAGATTGGATTTGATGATGTTTGGGGTCTGTTTATTCTCTGTTGCTGTTGTTGTTGCACTCTGTGGGCAGTTTGTTTAAAAAGAACCATTTTTGTTTTAACAGTAGATATATACAAGAGGCTTAGTCCAATTTATCTAACGGTAAAGGTAGAAAAGGCTCTCATTTAGATCCTATGCTTTCTAGAAAAGATAAAGTTTGCACAGAATGAGGACTTCCTCCACTTTCAATTTCTTGCATAAGGAAGACTGTCAGGGCTATGTCCATACTACACTAGTTAATTAAATGTGCCCAGGAACTTTCCCTAAGTAGCATGGAATAGCTTGGATCCATGATAGTAAATTCTTTTAGTCTCCACCACAGGGATTGCTGCAGGCAAGATGAGCATTAGGAATGGCCCTTGGAGTGATGTAAACCCTGAGCTGTGTCATGAAACTTTTTGATATTAGCTAATTCACACTTAGGGAACATGGGAATAGTTTAATGGAATAAACAATCACATTCCAGTGCCTAGAAATGCTCGTTGACTCTGATTAATCTACTAGTATAGACACAGCCTCAGAGGATTAGAAAGTGAACCTAATCCTAGAAACAGGCTAATCAAGATGTATTTCCCAAACCTGCATATTATGCCGTGGGAAACCTGGAACCTCACATAAGGTGCACTGATTGTCTCATTTGAGGCACATAGTGGGAGATCTACAGGGATGTTATTCAGTGATAAGGAAAAATTACATCATTGTGCTTGACAAAATTGACATGTATATGCCAATCATCAAACTAATTCAGAGCAGTAACCCTGGACTGTATAAATATGTATCACAGAAGAGATACATTCATGGATATTCTCCTCATATTCACCACCAGCTAAACTGTGAGCTTCAAGCTATTTCAGAATATCATCTATCACCAAAAGGTAACAAAGCATATATAAAAAAATTGTGTTAAAATTCTGGTAGTAAAACACTGGTTTAATGAAATACTTTTACACTTTTTTTTAATGGGTAATAGCACTAAAATATCCATAACCTTAACTTTAACAAAATAATCCTATGCATTTTAACAGAATATCCAATCCAGAACAATAAAGGCCGCAGTTCGGAAGTAAAATCCATGCAGCACAGTGGCACCATAACCATTGCCTAACTTTCTCAACATTTACTTCTGGATGAAGTCAGTGTTTCCAAAGCAAAGATTAAGTATCCATCCTAAATGCCAGTTATCTTATGAACCCTAAAAGGCTTCCATGTACAAGCACATTTGGACTATCCCCACGTTACCCTAACAGCTGCAGTCTTACAGCTATTCTTCCACTCTGAATTGAGATAATGTGTTAAGCTTACATCCTCTCCTGGCATACTGTCCTCACTCAGTATATTCCTCATAATATGTCCTCCTCATAATTCTCCTCAACATAAAATATTCCTTTAAGCAAAATATTTTGTTGGTCTAAAAAGCCATTTAATTATACTGCATTATACGGGATGAATGAAAATGCATTATCAAAAAAGCTACCAAGCTTTAGCAGTGGATTTCTATACAGTTCTACTACTTGTGCCAAACGTAATTAAGACCCTCCATTTTCAATTTTAAGTGTAAGAAAGGAAAACACAAATGAAGGTACTTATTTTATATTGTACCATACCTTTCTCAATTAGCTAGTGAGAATAAATCTTTGTCAGACTGATGGTTCTTCTGAAGATTCCCTTTCCATGCTTTCACATAAGATTCTATGTGTGCTTTTAAATTGATTTGTGCATACACCTCAAAGCTCTGGAAAGGCATATTTTAAAAATTGCAATAGAAAATAGAAAACACATTAGATACTCTTGAACTTTTACCTTGAGCAGTTTTCTTCAATTTGCATAAAAATGTATTTCTTTAAAGGCCAAGAAGAAACTGGAGCATGAAGATACATACTCTAAAAACAGGCATGCTTAATGCTTACTTTAAGGAGTATTTTAGCTAGATAAAAAGTTTCAAGCTCAGGAAGAACTAAATGGAATATTAAGGGCAAATGCCACAGTAAGTGTTATACATTCAAGAAGCAGAAAGCAAGGAAAATTATTTTTATGAAAATTTAACCTTCTAAATTCCCTCAAAATGTTAGTGTAGCATTGCAAAACTTTTAATTTTAAAACTTCTTTTCTCACTTTTCTTTCAAAATTTCTGAGTGAAGAAGCAGTGTTTCTGTGTACATGAAAAAATAAAAAAAAAAAGAGAAGCCTCCTACCTGCACCCCAGGGGTAACATTGCCTTAGCTAATAAAGTCTCTTGATGCTCAGGCATCTTGATGAGGATCGAGATGCTTGAACATCAAGAGGCTAAATTCTACTTGGAACCCTACTGCTTGTCAAAATGATGCAGGCTACTCCCAGCACTTCCTTGCTCTTTCTTAATCTACGTATTGCTACCTCCACTTGGACTGAAGAGTTTCTGGGAGATACTAGATTTCTGTGGATTGCCACTGTATAAATAATTTCTGGGGAGTTTCAGACATGAACATAAAAAAAAAAAAAATGGTGTTACCTGTAAGAAATGACTGCAAAATTCAATATTACTTGAAAAAACAGTATCTTAGATACAAAATCCTCAGGTAGTTGCATAAAACAAAGGTATACTTAGCACCAGGCGTATATTGTTAAAAAGGAGCATCTGACTACTTTTTGTAAGACTGCTTGGAAAAGAGTCAATACAGGAATCACAATAAACAACAGTTACATTACACCAACTTGTGCTCACAACATTGGTAAGCTATGCTTAAATCAAAATCACAGTATTGGGGGTTTCAATAAGGTGATGAAAGCTAGTAGCTGTTTAGAACAAGAAAATTAAACAATACAATGCCAGATGCATGGAAACTGCAAGTCAAGATGTAGTAACAAGATGTACAATGCATGAGTGCCCCTTAGCCTCCCAGGGTAGTGACATTAGAAATTAACCTATCACCAGCAATTGTCTTGCTGCTGTAGGCTGGCAATAGCTTTGTGTAAGTTTATCTTGGTACTGTGCTGTTGGGAGCAGAATGTGCTTAGGTAAAGGATAAAAACTATCTTCTGAATTGCAAAAATGTAAACCTGCCAGAGAACAGAGATCTTTCTTTCCATTCTAATGTATTACTTAAAATACAATTACTTTCAGGCTTGCAAATCAGCTAGAGGGCATCCCAGATTATTACATGGGAAATCAAGGTCTGTACTCCACAATAAAAATAAGTACATTAGACTAATGATCACCCTAAAACCAGATTTTTTTTATTTATTTGGTTTAGTGACTAGTCTAATTTTGTATAACATGAAGTTCAAATTTATTGCTTTGATCTACAGGACTGTTATCTAATCACAGAAGCTGGATATGGAAGAAGCTTATTAGCTAGTCTGGTCAATTTGTATGTAGACACAGGACAGTTCCCCGTAGCTTTTCTCACTATTATGCAGCACTTAAGATCCAAATCAAAGGACTTTCATTATATTCATGACATACAATATCTCTTAGCATTACAAATTTTCCCTGATACTCATCCTCTCCTTATTTTCATCTCTCTCCATCCTGTAACAAGCTCTGTACCTAACTTAATTTTGTTTGCTTCAGGGTTTGAAAGCTACTTAGCAAAACATGGCTGTTCTCAGCCAAATGTTGCTGACACTCTCTGTAACCAAATTTCTCTGCTATAGAGAGCCTTATACATTTTGGACAGAAATTTGTCATAGTTAGGAGTGGATTTGAAAGTAATTTAAGCCCTTAACTCCATTAGAAAACCAGGGCAGTTAGAGGCCTAATTAACTTTGATGATTTGTACCTTAGATCTTAGGAATGCAACTCTTTCTAAAGGGCAAGCATAGGATTTGAAAGTTTTTTACTGAAGTCTGTCACATTCCAGATGTACAGAATGAACTTTTTTGAGCAACCACAAATATCCAATATTTGGTAATATGCAATATCCAAATATCAGGTAACATTTTTTTAATGAAACCTTACATGTAAAGGTAAGTAAGAAGAAAACCACTGCTATATGTCAATTTAAGGAGGTGAAAAGCACAGTGTACATTTATAATATGTGGATTTACATGAGTTAGGAAGGAAAAGAACTGAATTCACATTCTGGATGTGTTTGTTGAACAGCTCTCCACCACAAGTACAGCTAGCGTTTAAACACCCTAAGTTTTATAATAAACATCAAGTTGAACAGTCTTTGTTAGCACATTAGTGTATAAGGCTTAAGAGAATACAGGATTTTTGGCAACACTAAGAAAAGAATTAGAAAATAAGGCTCACTTAAGAGACATGGAGGTGCAGGACTTTACCATTGGTGAGATACCCGGAATCTGAAATGCCTGACAAATATGCAGGAAGGTCACAAGTAGGTGGGTAAATCCTGAATAAATGAAAGCACATGCAATCCCACCATGTACTAAGCAAGACAGAGGAGATGGAACAAATATTTATACAACTTATCTATCTTTTTGATGGAAATTAATTTGCTTACTGTAAACTAGATGATTGAATAGAACAACCTAGGGAAATTTATTTGAGAAACCTCGTATGTAAAGTACATAGCACTAACCAACAATTAATTAATCCTGCAATATGAACCATAAAACATCAAATCTGCATTTGATGCATTTGAAAATGATAACAAATCTTTCAAACAAAGCAAGTGCAATGGCAGTATGAGGAAAAAAATCAGAGCTCAAAATGCAACAATTTAATACAGATTCAGTACTAGTAAATCTGGCAAAATAGTTAATATGTGGATTTATCACTGCATTACATACTAGACCTCAAAAGTCAAATTTAAGCTAGACATAAACAATACCTAGTATATCATATAAATTTTAAGGGAAAAATATGGGGAGTTGGTATTCAGGAGGGGGGAAAGAGGGAAGGGAGGATGGAAGAAAGGGTGGAGGAGTGAATGAGAAGGAGGAGGGAAGGGCAGCGAGAGAAGGAAGGAGGGACTAAGACAAAAGAAGGAAGACACCAACACTAAAGAAATAGCCCTCTCTTTTTCTAATGGGGAGAAAAGAAAATACTGTCAAAATATCTGTGAAATATATTTCCCATTTTTCATTATATACTGCCATAATCCAGCTTTCTGGGCATGAATCAACACTTCTATTAATAATCAGTCTTGTTCATTAGTAGTACTGGGAACTGCAGGACCACAAATCTCTCCCAGTTAGACAAGATTGCTGATAACCACCATTTTTTCACAGAATGGCTAAGAACTCTACTATTCTCATCTAGACATGTTGCTTCTTTTGCGCTAAATAGTAAATGACAGCTTTCAGCAATGAGGACAAGTGAGCACCTGTACTAGTTGTAAGGCTCATTGCTGTCAGTGATTCTGGTAAACTGTAGATAGGTAGATGAACATCTGCAATGAATGTCGCTACAAATTGTCAAGCCCTGCCAAAAATCAATTGCCTTAAGGGTGTCAAGCCAAGGGAAGGTTAAAATTTTGGGGAAAAAAAGGATCATCTTTTTAGCTCTGGTACTGCTGCAGTAATTTTTAAGGGACTGAGGGACCAAGAAGTGTTTACAAAGCAGACCTTTCAGAAAGCTCTCCTGCTATGTCCTCCCTCCATCACTCATGGAGACCATTCCTCTCCGATATTCCTCTCTATGTATCTATTTAAAATGCCAGTTTATTGAGACATGTAAGAGTGTTTTAACCCTTTATATTCACCATCTCAATGGCTTTCATGTTTCAGCTCCACTGGGATCACATACAGCAGCAGAGCTATAACAGAGCAGCAGGAAACAGGTGCGAATAAGGCAGAAAAGCCTTTTCCCCTGCCTGTAGCTCTCCTGCCTCATCACCACCTTCACTTGAATTCTAGTTCCAGGCATCATGCGCTGGTCTATGACTGAGGCAATGAGCCTGCGTCCAGTTTCATTGCCTTTAACAGGTTTGTGCTTCATGACAAAGTTTTAGAAACGATGAAGTTTGCCCACACAGATGTGCACAGTCAGCACAAGCAATCTTACTGATGATTTGGCTCCTAGGCTGTGGCATGTTTACCAATGACTGTGACTGGACCTCCCCCAAAAGACTGAAAGGTTCCTAAAACACAAAACCCCAAAAGCTTATTTGAATAAAAAAATTGTAAACTTTTAAATAGAGGAAAGTCTAAGCAGTGTGGGAAAACAGAGGAGGGTTGACAAGCACTCCACACTGCAGCCTTGGATGGGAGGCCTTTCTTCCAGCTAACTCAGAGATCTTTTTTTCTGAGCTGCAGCCACTTGGGATCATTCCTACCATCTCCAATGTTGCCGGCTCTTGGTTCCCAGCCTGCAGCAGTTTCTCAATATGCATGAAGTGCGGGCTTCCAGCTGCAGGCTGAAATTCTCCTCTAGCCTTAATGTCTAATCTCTTAAGCCTTTTCCACCCTGAAAAAGTTCAGTAGCTTCCAAAAAGAAAAAGCAACTTCCCACCTCCTTCCAGAGGGTTTTACCACACTCTCTCAAATGAACAGAGGCAAACAAAATCAAAGGGGTAACGGGACAGTAACCCATCTTAGCATGATTCCATGCACCTATATACCCTTGTATAGCATCTATTTGCAATTAAAATGCTCAGTTGGAGCAATATCTGTTCTTGGTAGATCCACATAATTCTTTAGTACTGCATTTCCTTGTTACTGTGTGCCAAAATGAGATGGATTATGTCATGTAAATTCAAATTCTTTTCCCATTACTCTTTCTGCTTCCCCTGTTGAGTGCATCAAACTAAGAAGCATTCTTTTCCTGCACTACAGTATTGCCAAACATCCACAATTATAGCATCCACAATTGCTGTAATTCCATTCCACAGATGTGCTGGTTTTGGCTGGCATAGAGTTGATTTTCTTCATAGTAGCTAGTATGGGGCTATGTTTTGGATTTGTACTGAAAACAGTGTTGATAATACAGGGATGTTTTACACATAGTCAAGGCCTTTTCTGCTTCTCACCCCACCTCACCAGCGACTAGGCTGAGGGTGCACAAGAAGTTGGGAGAGGACACAGCTAGGACACAACTTGGAAAAAGATATCTTGGCCAGACAACAAACTGAGCCTGCATATCAGAGCCTGTGTAAATGGTCCTGTCCTGGTCAGACTATGTGCAGCAGTACCAAGTAGCAAACACTGCCTTGCAGGCAGCTTAGCTTTAGCTTGGTGAAGGAACGCTTGGTCAAGTATGCACAAGTCTCAGCTGTAAGGCAAAGATGGTGAGTACTGGTATGTGCTAGGTGAGAGAGATGGAGCACGCTGCTGTGCTCATAGCTCCATCAAGCAGCTGAGCTGCTCAGCACTGCTGGAATAGACCAGCATGACACCACTGACATTGGTCTCAGATGGCAAGACTGTCTCCCAGCATAAGGTTCCTCCTTTCCCTGGCTCTCATGGGCAAACAGTATCAGTGGTGGAGAAGAGTGCAGAGAGGCTGGTGTCTGCTAGCAGTGGAATGGAAGAGGGGCATTTCCAGTCAGGCCCTGGCCTCAGCTAGCAGTGCTGCTAGTGGTTGAAACCCAGTTGCTCCAACGCTGCTTTTCTTTGTTCCTGTGAAGGTCACACAGCGAGCTGCAGTCTCAGCTGGAGCCATGCCATTAGCAATCCCCTCCCAGGGCCGGAGCAGCAGCGTAGCACCAGTACACGTGAATTGGAGCTTGCTTGCCAGCTGAGAAGATGCTGGCAATACCTTCCACTCTGCCCTCAGCACCATTTTGTCCATGCTGCAAATAACTTCTGACCTATCCTTCCTTGTGTAGGCAAGCTAAGACTGAGGCAAGTGGCTGCACAAAACCTGAATGCCCCCTGACTCTAGAGAGATTTACCACTGTATTTCTTGGTAAAGGAATATACCAGTCACCAGGCACCATAACAGATTTAATCAGGTTATATCCCGTTCCTGCTCCTTACTCTGAAACTGTGGTTTCTATGTCATTGTATCTGCAAGGCTTAGTCGGATAACACCAGTATTTCTAGTGGTGATTAAAGCTTTTTATAAGGCATCAGCATGACTCACAGTTATAAATCCTATTACCCTTCAGTGAGAGATAAGCATCTGTGCACCCACAGCCCCTTTTGAAAACATGCAGTTTACACTGTTTAAAATGTAACTCACAATACGAGCTTAAATCACAGCAATTCGTTTAAAAGCACAGGTTTTGAGTTTGATGGAGGGAACTTGCTTTTCAAACCACTTGACTATTTTTACTCACTAGAAGAACTGGCCAAAAAAGTTTAAACTTATTTATTGCTACAAATGCCATTGTGACAAAAAAACTTACACACTGGAGAAACATGAAATTCAGTAACCAAATTGGTAGAAAGGTTTCCTGATTTCTCCATGACATTCTGCCTCAGAAGCAAGAGAGAACTGCATACCATACCACTGCCTACTAGCATTGAAACATGAATAATGTCTAAGTTTACATCATTGTCCTGAATCAGTAGAATACCTCATTTTTCTTTCACAGAAATTTGAGAATACTTTACTCCTAATTTCCCTCCAGCATTTATTTTTCATTTTAACCAAAAAATCTTTTGCAAAACCACTGTTTCCAGCAAGTCCTACTAAGAAATGAAAATCAGAATTATAAATCTCATAGACTGTATGAAAATTTATTAGAATTTTCTATTTCTCCAGGAGAAGAATAAAGTGAAATACATGTCATACATGTTGTATGGCTGCATCAGGAAAAAGTGATCTTACAGACATTTAAGACATTCCTAATTGAAGAATAACGCGCAAAACTAACAATATAATGAAACACTTAGAGCAAATTCCAAATCTGTAGCAGATGACTTCACATATTTTCCTTTGTTTTTCCCTTATAATTCTTGAGATCCTCTCATTCTCTCAGACTGTCTTATGAGCTCTGTTTAATTGATTGTGTAGGCACTCAAATGTTAGAGAGATGCAGGGCAATTTCTTCTAGAAGAGGTGTACATAACCAGCAAAAGTGAGTTTGCTGCTTTGATTGAAATAATGTAGAAGCACAGCTATTGCCTTTGGCAAACAAAGAGCACAAGCAGATAAAAAGCATTACATGGTGCCAAAACATGAATCAGAATTTTTCTAAGAAGTATAACAACATTTTAGGTCTGCTTATGATCCAAGGAAATTCAACATAAACCTCCTATTAACTTCAACAGGATAAGAAACAATTCCTTAATTAGCAAAATCATATTCATGTCTAATATTTGAGCTAAACACTTCCACTGTTGCCTCCAGCTAAATTAGCTACCAGTACAATACTGTTAATATTCCTCATGAATTGCATAATTGGAGAATACAAGTGCATTTATGTATTAAAATTGAAACTTAGATAATATTAAAAAAAAAATCAGTAAATAATATCAACTTTAAAGTCACCTATGCAAAATATTCAGTTTTCAAACACTTGCTCTTTTTATTATAGCACTGGTTGACAGAACAATAGCAAACATTGTAAAATTTAAGTAATGTAACTGGAAGTATTGTGTTGGAGTTTTGTGAGTCAAGTGTACAGGGCAAAATTTTCAATATGAATTTCATGATAACTTTTCATGACAAATCGTGCTGAGAAATAACTGACAGAATGGAGGTGTTGAAAGATACTGTTCTACCCTGGGAAGCCAGTAAAAAGGTAGAGGCAGTGAGTCAACATTATGTGTTAATGATGTATAAGAGTACAAAAAACCTAGGCATAATAGATATAACAGAATCCAGATATGACAATATAATTTTGAAGAAGGATAATCAGGAATAATGTGCTAACACAATGGTGGAAAAGTCTACAGAATCTTGGAATCAGACTGGAATATGATCTGAGAGTGCTTATGTTATCAGAGAGGCTAATATTGGAATCGCCTCATTATGAGAGATTAAATTCCCAAATTATTAGTGGAATTTGCTCACCAGTTTATCACAGGACCAAATTACTTGAAGGATGCAATAACTAATAGTTCTGAAATTATTCTTGTCTATATTTTTACCATGACTTTGACAAAAAATTAATACATTCTAGAAGGATAAGCCATGGAGTTGTGACTTGAGTCCGTGAAAAAAACCCAACAAGTGGAATTAGCCCTGTAGCCAAGGCTCTCCATTTCATACCACAAGATGAAAAACTAGGGAACCAAATCAGTGAAATGAGCTGAACAGAGAAAGGAAGGGACTTCAGGAGTCAAGGAAGTCAAAGCCAAGAAATGTTTGCCCTTTTTCTTAGCTTTTTGTTAACAGATAGGAACAAAACTGCTTGGTTAACATGGCTGCCGGTGGAGGAGGTGCAAACAATCTATAAAATTCTGACAGCAAACACTTGAAGAAAACTACTCCCAAGCAAAAGTGTTAGTTTGAAATTGATTCACACAGGAAAGATGAATTTGCTAGTCTGCACCAGCAAATAGAATCACTTCCCAGTATCACTGTCAGATAATAAAGACCATGTCATTCAACCTGAACTGGGAGAAGCATAGGAAGAACTGTAATGTGAGCTTTTGGAGTCTTTTATGTAAATAAAAATATTTCCATTAGGCACACATTTGGGGAAGTCTAATATATTTCGAACCATTCTCCATCTGCGGTCCTCACTGCCCAGTGGTGTCTGACAGGTAATTTCACTGACTCCTCGCTGGCTCTTTACAGATCCGGCCAGCCGGCTGAAACTACATGTTATACTTTCCACGAGGTATCAAGTACTACTCATGTTTTTTTGAGCACATAAGCTATACTCTCTGCTCCTGTCTCTGACAGTGAACTTTCATCTGTCCAGGGACTCTGAAAGACATAATTTGGTCCTCTGTTTATTCCTAGTACATCTGGTTAATACGTCAAAATAATTCTACAACAATATTTTTGAATGTCTAACATTTCCCTTTGCTGTAGTATGCCAAATTATTTCAGTTGCCCCCCCCACCCCCTTCTTCCAATGTTCTTATGTAGTCTATATATCTGGGGGAAATAGATTAATATCTGATTTTGACTGCTCTTTTTCCTCTAGTTCTGTTGACATTATTTTTTTTCCTCTTAAAACTTCCAGTAATCTCAAACTCTGCCTTGTTGTCTTTGGCTAGTATTTAATTTTTGAACATTCACAAGCTAATATTGTTTTTTTTTTGTTTTTGCTTCAACTTATTTCAAACTTGAGAAAGTATGGCTTTATTATTTTTACTTTGCCATCCTGTATCTTATCAAAAACATACAGTAGACTGATAGATGCAATGATGTTGCAGATACATGGCCCTGGGTTCAGCCAGTAGTGAGACTGAGAGCAAATATATGCAAGCATGCACATGACATACTTTACATATGTGGATACACATACACACATGGCTGGGCACACAGATAACACAGGCAGAGAGTATTACCTTACTAGAACCCACAGAAAAAAACTAGCACTCCCACAAATGTTAACAGCACAGATGGGCCAGTCCTGTTCCTCCTCTCGTCTGTTCAGTACTGAAGTCAGCTAGTGAAATATACACACAAAAATAAACAGATATTATGCCTTACACCAGTAGCTGGCCTTAGACACTCAAGTCCCTCCAGTAGCTTGCGCCAGATACCTCTAGTCTCCCTGGCTGCTGGCACCTGGATGTACAAGAACCTGAGGTTTGCAGCCCCACTGCAGTTGGTGGTCCTCAGATCACTTCTCATTACACACACTTATACATACATACACCCCCCCCTCCATCAACAGTTATCTCCAGTAGGTTGTCCAAACCTATGGTCTTCCCCACAGATGACCTTCAGATCCCCTGGTCTCTCTGGAAGCTGGCTTGGATTTACAGCCCCTGCAGCAACTGTCACTCACATCTATGGTCTCTTCATTATCTCACCAGTGTCGCACACACCCAGAATACACCACTCAGGAAAACGATTAAGAATAGAGTTTAATAAGAAGACAGGACACACTACAGTAATCAAACACAGGGCATAGTTGGACAAATCTGCTGACCAGCCATCTGCTCACAGTCAACTGGTTCCTATATCTTCTCTTCCTTCTATTTTCCTGTGCTTGTTCCCTCTCGATCCACCTTGAGCTGTCCCTTTCCCTGCCTTTGTTCCTCCCTCTAAGAATCCAATACTCAGTTTCACACATTCCCACCATCCCCTTAAAATATCCCATAGTAAGTTTCACACAATGCCCAAATCCCTTTATATCCCATACTGACTCGTATACCCCTGTAGGCGGTAATTCCCTGCGGTCTGCAAGGTGTTCTGGGAAAGGAGTTTCTTTGAAAGAGCCCTCTTGGTGGGTCACGCTGGGGATTGGGGCTAATTGTTCTCCCTTTATAGCCTTAGAAGTAGGCTACAAGCATTCCTCCAAACGTCATTGGTCATCTGATCCTCGCTGGGCTTTTTCTTTATGGTGACCAGACACTGAACACATAACCTAATAAAAGCTAAAAGCATTTTAAACTAATTGTGAAATTAGAAATATCTGTTGCAGAATTGCTGAGGGTCTTTGATCACACGTTTAGCTTCAGAGAACAGTTGGACTGTAAACATCAGGAAAACTCATATTTTCATTTTGTTGCAACTGACTGTGTATAAGTAGTAAACATTTCCTGTGTTTCCCTTAACTGTAAAAACAAGGTAATGCCTGCCCTAGATTAATGAGACACATAGCAAACAAGCCTACAAGATTTTGATTTTTTTTTTTCCTCAACAAAAACAAGTAATAGAGTTTCATTAAGAGGGAAGTGGAAATTTGCACTCATCCTTTTCTCTCTCTGAACAGGAAGTCCAACATTCAAAAGCAAAATTACTGTAAAATGAAGCCACCTATTCCACAGCAAGAAAATTGCTGGAATAAGCAATAACCAAGCATGCAATCCCTGTCGTTCACATATATTTTAAAGCCATTGGCCAGTTTAAAAAAAAAAAAAAAAAGTTGAAACAGGGTAAAATTCTCTACAAGTTCTCCTAAATCATGTGGCACCTGTACATGAACTGAGTGCCATCTCAGAGGGAACATCAGGGAGAACTCAGTCAACAGGTGTTTGGCCTTGGCAGCCTGCAAACCCCTTGACAGCCAATCAGCAATCAGATCAAAATACATACAGGAAAGCCAGTTGGTTATATACACATTGCTTCTCATCTGGTTAAAAGAACGCACCCCGCTGGATACTACTACTTAAGTGGGGGAAGAACATCGGGAGGGACTACTCTTTCCTCACCTATTTTTACCTTCCTGACAACTTCCCCAGTGTGGTATTTTTGTCCTTTCAGATGTAGTTCAGCAGCTGGGGAAAGAACTTTAAGCAACTCACAGAGTCATAAAACGCTTGTCTGAACAGGATCTCTGAAGGTCACCTAGTTTGATTTCTACTTGAAGAGAAACTATCCATAGCACTAGGTTAGATCAACCATGGCTTTGCCTATTGAGGTCTTGAAAATCTCCAAGAAGGAGATGCCATGACATCTCTAGGTTAACTGACCAATGCTATACATACACATCTACACCCCCACCCCCTCAAACTGACTAGTAAATAAGTTTTTCTAATATCTAATTCCAAGCTGCAAGTCATAGCCATAGTCCCATCACATCTCCTACCACTACTGAGACAGGTTTGTCTCTGTGACCTTTGTAACTCCCCTTCAAGTAGCTGTCAATTACCCTTAAATAAACCTTCATCAGCTTAAATAAGCCTACCCTTCTCAGTCTCTTATTGTAGTTCATGTTTTCTTGGTTCTAATTATCTTGATATCCCTCAACTGGATCATCTCCAGTTTCTCACCAGCTTTTTGAACTGGGAGATTAAAAGGCATAGGGAGTATTGCATATGCAGCCTCAGTAACACTGAACAAAAAGAGATAATAACTTCTTTTGATCTGTTAGCCACAGTAATGTATCTCAGTATGCAGTCTGCCTTCTTCATGATGTAGGTACACCGTTCATTCATATTCAATTTGACCTCAAGGACTTTTCAGCAGGGCCAGGTGCAGTATAGTCCCAGCCTGTACAGCTGCATGGGGTTATTTTGCCCAAGAACTTTGCATTTCTCCTTCTTGAGCTACATGAGGTTTCCAGTGCCCTAATCAACCTGCTCTTGTGCATATGTTATGACAAAGGTACATCAAAAAACACAAAAAACCAAATCACACACACACACAAAACCACCTAATTTTTTCCTCCTCATGTACATTTCAAAACATCTGGCTAAATTTCTCTTGGTGTCTGTATAGAAGACCTATGGTATAGTCAGAGCAGCCAGCCAGGAAGTGTTGCTGTGTAATCAGCTTGCAGTCCCATATCTGGGTCTTCAACATAATGAGCATCCTTCATTGATCTATCATCATATTTCAATTACCATATATCTCACTGACTTCATTGACACAGCCCCGATGCCTGTAGCATCTTGCTAATGCCAAAGTATTCTGCTATGCACTGTACCAGATCCTTGGGAAGAATTAACTCCAATTTTGGTGCCTAAATCTCATTGAAAATCAATGTTAACAAAACCCTAAATAGAAAATAGGCACCTAAATATCTCTGGCAAGTTAATTCGTATTAAGCAGCTTTGATTGGTAAATCTTCTGACTTGACAGAAGCCAAACTGATCAAAAATGGACAACAGAAATAAAAAATATTGAACTACACTGAAACTTAATATGCCCCTTGTTTCAAAATTAAGGCATATTGATAGACACTTTCAGATTAAAAGATTTGCCAGAAGTACCAGTTTCGGGTGTTTGCCAGGGGTCCAATTTACCATGTCAGCTAGACTGTTAAAAGGCTTGCTAAAAAGTGGGAGCCATTATGCATGCTAGGGAAAAAAATTACTACTCCCTTGCACACAGGGTACTACATATTCCCTATTAGAAACAGGGTTCCACTACCACAGATGAAGTTAGTGCTGGTTTTATGCTTGTCTTTCTGTCCATGCAAAGGATCACCGTTATGGTCTGGGTTTTGTTTCAGCCGAAGAACATGCCTGTATCCCTGGTTATGGACCCTGATAGATCTGGCATCTTACTTGCTGTAATATTCTGATACTCGTTAAAAGACCCTGAACAACACAAACTAACTCAGATTTTGGAGGATTAAGAATGAACAAACCCAAGTAATTTCCACTGACCACTGAACAGAATCAGCGGTAGATTTAAATGCTAAAGACACATTCCTTTTTCTTTACGTATATCACTATACTTTCTTGCAATGATAAACTTTTCTAAAGCTGATCTTTTGGACAGAAAACTGCAAGAACCTAAATTCTATAAAATCAGACAATTCCGCATAAGCCATAAATTGAATTGGCCAAATTTTAAATGCCAGACCCTTGCAGTGAACTCCTTCTGTTCAACTAGTTTTGTTTTCAAATTGCAACGAAAAAGTATAACTCAGAAAAAATCAGAAAATTATTTGCAGACTTCTCCTGAAAAGTAAAATATTCTCTGTATTCTGGCAGCATCCATAAAAGCCAATTCCAAAGCAAAATACATTACCATCTTTTTGTCATGCTGTACCCAACCAGGATTTTGCCACATTATTAAGGATGAATTTTAAGAGTCTTCAGTGAAGCTGAAATCCAGTGTGCATAATTTTACCTTAGCATCAGTCTTGTTAAAAGTTTCATATCTTCCTGTATTCATTTAAAAATCCATTCAAGTGTAGGACTCAGAGTATAAAATAACTTTACAGAATGATAAAGAATATTATTTTTCCATTATTCTTCTGTCAGCAGATGTACTTTTTATTCCTTCCACTTCTTGTACCTTCTTCACAGAATCTATACATACCCTTAATCTATGAAATACTATAGTAAAACACTTTGTGATTTTCCTAGAAGTCCTGTATACTTCCAATTTTTACAAGTTGTTTTGAACTTGGGTGACTGAATTTTGAATGCAGAAAGAGTCTCAGAATGACATAAATTGATGCCTCATACATCATGTTTCTCAGAAATTTAACAGCATCTAATGTTTCTCAGCTCTGCCCTTCCTTCCAGCTGTGACCTGGTATACGTCCAAATTTATGTCTGTAGTTACATAGCTTTCAGGGATAGAAAAGCTCACTGCTCTGACTGTGCTCCTAAATGATGTGTACTATATAGTCATGTCCTTTAGCACACCATCAGTTCCATAACGTCACTTCTGAACTACAGCTAAATGAAACCAAACTTGCAATTTCTGTCTCAGCAATGGCTCAAGCACATGCAGGGTCAGTAAATAAACTCTACTATTTTCTGTTTATTATATCCCCAAATCCTGGATTATATGCTGAAATACTTACAATCCTAACCTTTTATGCTGGGGAACATTCTTCTGCCAAAATTCCAGAGGTGTATGTTGTCTACAGAGTCAGATGACTTTGCATTATAAGATTTTTTTCTTCTTTTGTCATTTCTGTTAAGTTTGTAGGAATGTTTTTAATTAGAACCTCAACAAAAGCCAGATAGATTACAGGAACTGATTTGTGGATATAGCTAATTCAATTCACCATACAAATCTGAAGACATCACATGCAAAACTGAACATGCAACACAAAGAATTAAGAATATCACAGTGTCATTGTCACCCATAAGTGTTAAGACTACTGCTACAGGGACACTGCTATACAGGCTTTCCCCCCTTGCTATAGAGCTCAGGGGAAGGACAGCCAAGGTTGGAGTTAGGGCAACATTCAGATGAAAGATTAATTCTTCGTTAAGCCTTGTGATTGAAGACCTCTTTGAACTTAACCTATTCTGTAAGTTAAAATGACCACATTGTCAACCATGGAAAACTGACACGGTTTCACTGAATTCAATGGAGCAAAGCCAATACTGTAGACATAGTGCAGCATAAGAAAAGCCAAAGTCCCTAGCAAAGAGTATAAGGTTAAAGGACAAAGGTTCCTTAAATATGGTTTAGTATTGTTGGGTACTGCTAAATACTGGAGAATATGGAAATAGATCAGTTACTGGTTTGCACAGGAATTTCTTGGTATGAAAGAAATTTGCCTAGATGTGTAGTTGACAACAATTCAGATGGGGAAAAATAACTGACAGTACAATTTGTCACTATCCCGTTACGTCGTTTTGATATTGATGATAATACACAGTTCAACCCTTAGAAGTCAAACCTGGAAAATATATACTTTTCCAGTTCATCTCTATCCTAGCTGAGATACAACTGGTGCTCAAGCCTTGTCACTGATACCAGCTATGCTAAAGTCAAACTATTTCTGAACATCACCATGTGCAACAAAGCTGTTTCTTTCATGATCTTGTGTCCAAGTGAATGACTATAAATTTCTACATGGAAGTGCAGCCCTTTGGAGTGGCAGCACTTCCAGAGAAAGCAGACTTCACTCTTGGGGGTTCAAATTTGGATTTCATTCACAGCTTAAATATAAATTTAAAATTCTGTGTTGGAGTTGAGGAATATTTGTGTTCTTTTTTACTTGAAAGCTGAGAGAAAAAAGATTGAACAGGTCTTTATCTTGCACGTTTTGTTTAAATAGAGCTTGGAAAAAAAAAACAAACAACACAGGAATTTTGTCACTTTTAATGTCTTGCTGATAAAACATCTTTCTTCTGAACCAAAACCTATATAGGAAGTGGGCTTCAGTATCAGGTATGGATTTTAATTCCAAATACACAGTAGTTCAATTACAGATTTGGGATATGTTTCCAAACTGCTTGTGCAGCCCAACTCCAATGCAGAGCTTTCCAAGACCACCTTCACTGGCCTAGGAAAACAGGAGCATATATACATCTACAGAGGTCAAAAGCAGTTAGGCCAGATTCTGTGTGTACTCTGTTCTTTCAATTTTCAGCTTTTTTCCCCTCTTTGAACCAGTGGAGAGCTGGGAGGTTACTCAGGAGTTCATTCAACTTAATGCTTCTGCCTGAAACCGTTTGCAATATTTATCTCAATTTTTGTCATGTTCCTTCTGCATGTATTGGCTTGACCTAAACATAGCTGAGAGTTGATAACTTCTTTTCTTTTTCTTTTAAATACAGTTTTGAATATAAACAGAGCTGAAATCAGAATTGGTATCACAGTTTTAAAACTTCATTAGCAATGAATTTTCTCCTTTAGTGAGAAATTGGTGCCAAATTCTTGGTCACCAAAATAGAGAGCTGAAGGTTACCAGAGCAGCCAGCTGGGAAGAATAACATTTTACATTCACAAATCTATATATATGAGGAAAGATGAAGGACATGACACGAGATGCTAATAAACCAAAAAGCACAATACAATGGGGTCAGGAACAACAGAAGGAGAGAATGCGTTCTGAAATCTAGACATGTATGGTGCTTTTCCCAGTTGTGCTGGTTTTGGCTAGCATAGGGTTAATTTTATTCATAGTAGCTAGTATGGGGCTATGTTTTGGATTTGTGCTGAAAACAGTGTTGATAATACACGGATGTTTTAGTCACTGCTGAGCAGTGCTTACACAGAGTCAAGGCCTTTTCTGATTCTCACCCCACCAGCGAGTAGGCTGGAGGTGCACAAGGAGTTGGGGGGGGACACAGCTGGGACAGCTGACCCCAACTGACTAAAGGGATATTCCATATGACACCATGCTCAGCAAATAAAATCTGGGGGAAGAAGGAGGAAGGGGGGGATGTTCAGAGTGGTGACATTTGTCTTCCCAAGTAACCGTTACGCGTGATGGAGCCCTGCTTTCCTGGAGATGGCTGAACACCTGCCTGCCTATGGGAAGCAGTGAATGAATTCCTTGTTTTGCTTTGCTTGCGTGTGCGGCTTTTGCTTTCCCTATTAAAATGTCTTTATCTCAGCCCATGAGTTTTCTCACTTTTACCCTTCTGATTCTCTCCCCATCCCACCAGGGAGGAGTGAGCAAGCAGCTGTGTGGTGCTTAGTTGCCGGCTGGGGCTAAACCATGACACCAGTGTTATTATTTGTTTCTTCTAGTATTGTTACAAACTCAGAATTTTATGTCTGCCATTAAACCTTTAAATCAGACTACACCAATGTCTCACTGCTGGAATCCTATAGGAGCTTAAAAAAACAAAATTCAGCATTAAACTACTGGGATTTTGTTCTGAAAGTTCAGTTATACACAAGATGAAACTTAACAAGCTAAAGACTCTAAACCATTAAATAGTCTCACAGCTGAGAGCTTAGCTCCTTCAAATTGTATCTGATTTCTCTGCTATAACTTTCTGAAGGCACTGCAACTGCCAACAATAAAAATTAAGCTGAATCAATCTAATAATACCATGAGCCACAAACAAATGAAGATTGGTTTCCTCTGTGGCATAAAGCTTCCATATAATTTAATTTTTAATAAGCACTAAGCTCATTTGGCAACATCTTTGTGGAAGCTTCTCTTCTCTGCCAGCCCTTTATTTTAATAAAATGTGGTGGAACTTAGTCTTTGAGATCTTTATCCCTTCTTCAATTTCAGCCAGACTAGATACAGGAATTCAGAAGTTACAGAAGGATAAGGTCCGTGTGTGGTGGTGCATTCCTACCCTCCCTCCTGGGCCACTCCATGATCTCAGAAACTCCTGTTAAACCTTGGCCTTGGTGTAATGATTCAGGTGGTGAAGTGTCCCTTTACTTTATCAGGAACTCTTCTTGAGCTGAGGTTGGAAAATGTACTGGTCATACCAGAAACTTCTGCTGCCTGGCCCAAGAGGAGGACGAGAGCAGGGATAATTGTCTTCCCCTGATACCCTTATCTGAGTTGTAGCTCAAGTAGAGCAACACTATTGTTACTGAAACCTTGAGACTTTTGATGGATGACTGAAGTCAATCATCTTGTGACCCTATAAATAGCGGTCCCAAGTGAGGTCCTTTGAACTCTCCTGGACTGCAGCAGGCTGCACCCAGAATCTCCCTCTGAGTGGAATGCTTCTCAGAGTTCACGAACTCTCAAGTTTGCGATATTCAGAGGACCATCGCCGACTCTCATGGGACCTAGGCTGCAACACTCCTCAGCTGAAACAGTCCTTGAGGCTCAACCCTTCACCCATTGAGAAATGCCAAGACATTTGACATATTTCACTGAACTCAAGGGAATTTTTCACAGGTATACTTTTGTATATTTGTCTCTTTTTTGTGTCTGTGTGCGTGTGTGTGAATTGATGGAGGTACCCACTAGCAAATATAGTCTGCTAAAATCTTATAACTTATTTTAAGATTGGGAATGAACCTTAGACTGCTGCTAAACACATATAATCCTTTAGACATAAACTGTTGACCAAGCCTGGGACTACGGGTGGATCCAGCAGGATCTACTCTGAACCTCGTGACTTAATGGGAGGGTCTCCTTACCCTTTTGTATTAGACATAAACCGTTGTCCAAGTCTGGGACTAAGATTGGATCCAGCTGGGTCTTTTCTGAACCTTGTGACTCAAGGGGAGGGTCTCCCTTAATCTTTCTGTCCTCAGCTTCTGTATAAATCATACCAACTCAATTCTATCACGATATCCTGGTTTCAGCTGGAATAGAGTTAATTTTCTTCCCAGTAGCTGGTATAGTGCTGTGTTTTGGATTTAGGATGAGAATAATGTTGATAACAGACTGCTGCTTTAATTTTGCTAAGTAGTGTTTACACTAATCAAAGATTTTTCAGCTTCCCATGCTCTTTTTCTTTGTATGCTTCATCCGTGTAGTAAGTAATAGAGTGAACCTTGCCATCAAACTGTGTTGTCATGCTTTTATAAATTCCTATTAAAATCACTTTCTGCTAATACCTTCAATAGTAATTCTTTAAGTGGTCTCTAAACCACTCATTCATAACACCATGCCACAAAGGGAGTGGAACAAGATTCATTCATTCAGAAAACTTTGATATAGGAACTACTTTTTCTAAATGTGTCCAAATACTTAAAACCACAAGGTCACTATGTTTTCACTTTTAAACATGGAAGGTTCTGAAATTTCATCCCATGGAAAGTTTTTCTTCTCTTTCAAGAGAAAATTTTAAGAATATGTGTATGTTCAGGACTTCCTAAAGAATATAAATGCCATAGTTTCCACAGTCCTTTCTACAAGACTTGATTCTTCTATGTGGCTACAGCAATCCTTTTAGACATTGTTTTGCTTAAACCAAATTGTTCATCTTTAAATTAGATCTCATTAGTCTAAATTTTATTATTTTATACATAACACAATAACAAGACATTTATCTCTATAGTCTTACTATTTCCTGTAGAATTCAAAATAGGAAGTTGAACATTTTCCTGGAGTGAAGACAATATTCAGATTTATGCTAACCACACCAACTGCAGTGGAAGCTGCAGGACAACATCTTTAAACCAGAAACTAAGTGAAAGAAATGAAGAGTCAAGAAACAAAATAAGAGGGAAGAAAAAAAGGAAACCAAAACACAAAGGAATAAAAGAATAAGATAAGCACCAAGTTGACAGGTAAGTAGATGAAGGTTTCAGGATTGAGAAAACCAAAAAAGAGGCTGGGTTAAGGTGACAGGAGAATAGGACAGAGCTTTCCACAAACTGACCAGAGCTGGTGAGCTTCAGTTAACTGAAATTCAAAATTACATGTAGGATCTTCAGTCTTCATAACCCAAGTGAGTTCTATTATTAATCTATATAATTAAATTTAAAAAAAAACATTGTGTGCCAGAAAAGAAAACTAGTAATCTTGTTGCTACTGGAAAATTCAAATACTACAAGCCCAAGTGTTCCTCCATAATCTTACAGGTTGGCACATATGTGAATTTCTGTGGGAGTTCTGTCTCAATTAGAAATTTGTCAGAAATAAATTATGATCGGATAATTAAAGGTTATCATAATGCCTATGTGTACATTTGGAAACTAAAGGTCATTCTGGCAGTCTTAATTCTGTTATTTTCTTCATCTTGTATGCTATGCTTTTTAAACTTCATAAATATAATTTCATGGCTGTTGGTTGATATTTTTCATTATGTTTGCCAAATCATCTTAAACAGAAAAGACAGGTAAATGGATTTGTAAAAACACACTAGACATCTATACCTCATGTTTGAAGTGTTTTATAAATATTGCTGTTAGCAGATCTTCCCTTTGCTGTACAGTGTAATCTAAAAAACCAAAGTTACACTCCAGAGCTCACTTTCTATTAATGTGTTGTTAAATAAGGCAAATATTTCAGCATGTAAAACTTTTTGTTCATATAACACTTTAAAGAAATAGTACTTATTTACAATAATCTATATTTTAAATACTTTCAGATTTTCAAACTATTCTAATAGTGTCTTTCCATTTTATGTCCAAGGAAGTCCATCAAAAATATTATTACTTTCATATGGCCCAGTGACCGTGTTTGAAACAGTTCCTTATTATGTTTAAGATAAATGCTTAGCAGACGAAGTTTATTAAAATTAAATACTTACATTATAAAAAGAAAGTTGCTTAATAGAGGAACAGATGGTTAATGGGCTGTGACTAGCCACAAATGGATTGTGAATATTACAGCAAGAAACTATCAACAGATAGGAAAATTACTCTGGAAAAGGACCAATTTCCTGGAGTCAGTACACAATCTAATTTTAAACCCTTTCATTTTGAAAAATTTTTTTTTCTTCTCTCCCCTCAAATAACATGAACAATACGATGGAGTCACTTTGCTGGAAACAATTGAACAGAACTGACAAATTCATAATGCTTCAGACCATGAAATCCCAATTGGTCCAATCACAGATACATTTATCATGCCTGTAGATATATTATTATAATTAGAACTTATAGCCCTTCCCACTGTGACAACTCCTCCTTTGAAATTGGCCAGTTTTGCAAAATAAACCACTCAAATTTCTTCAGAAGATCCAGCATAGTAATTTTTTTTAATCAGAAGGCTCTTTTGTAATTTAATTTTTCTTCTTAAGAATGCACTTGAGAAGCACTCTAATAGTGCTTTTAACACAGAAAAGTCCACCTAAAAGCTTTGTTATGTGTCTGCCTGCGTTTACACAGGTTTTTTTACACCCAAGTATCAAAGCAGATGTAATGACTAAATTCACACATAACCTCTATCTATATGGAGAGCTTCCTTCTAGGTATCAAACACCAGTCTGCTGTGTTCCTATAAATTTTTGTAAGGATTTAAAATGTTGGCACAAGAAACCCTGACAACTTTATTTTTTCTATCTTTTTCTCCATTCTTAGCATCAACATAACATATGAAAGCTGTCCAGGACAATACAGTATGAGGAACTCACACAAAGTTAATCAGCAAGATTATTTATAAATATTGATATGGATTTATTTAAGCTTAATTGGACTAAATAATCCCTGGTCCTGTTTCAGTAGCTACCTTTCACTTTAGATAGTTGTAAGAAACTATTGTTATTGTTTTAATACATAGATAAACAGTAGAGTTTCTGTAACGGAAATAAAACAGAAGTAATTCCTCCTTGGACTAAATACTATATAGCAGAGGAACATCTCATATTTAATTGAAGAATTCTAGTGACGGAGAATCCACCAAAATGATACTTAATTGATGATACATAGTTAAAATGTATTTAATCATATTTATATTTTAATTCTACTCTGCATTAGTCTAACTTTAACTTCAAAACATGGGATCTTACTATATTTTATTGGCTATCTAAAGAATAGTTTAATCTGTTTGCACTGACCTACCTATAGATTGATCACCCTGCAGAGTGCTCTCAAAAAAACATGCAGTTTGAGCTCCCTGAGTCTTTAATTTATTTTTTTCTTTTTAACTCATGCTTCTTCTCTGTACCTTCTAAATTTTCAGCACCTTTACTTGAGCACAGACACAAAAATTCAGAGTATTTCCATAACAACCACAAGAAAGATACATAGAGAACTTAATTTTCTTACTCAGCATTCCCTAGTATTGATTGCTAGGGATTGCATTAGATTTTCTAAGGAACTGTTTCATAGTACAAACTAACGTTCTACTAAACTTCTGATTATCTTCAAACTACTCAGAGTTGGTGTTTAAGTTTTCACACCTATATTTTGTAAATATGGCTTGTAAAGCTTTTTCTTAATCATATAACTTTATACTAGGGAGTAGTTCCAATGCATCTCATTCTGCACATTGCATAGTCCAGAGAAAATATATTAAAACCAATCTTTTTGTTATTTTATTAAATTCTATTCACACCCATTTCCCCATACCCAAAATTGAGTAACATGCAACTACAGATAACTAATGCCACAAAAAATGCACTGAAAGTTTTGCTTAATTAAAATAACATGCTTGTGCATTTGAAATTAGAAGCCAGAAACTTTTTTTTTTAATTAAGAATTTTTTCTTTAAATTCCTTGCCCTCAAAATTCAAATTTATTTTGTGTGGCTACAGTACTATAACTTAAACCATCAAGATGTTTGCTTTTTTTCTTTCTTTAGATCAATACAAGATCACTATTTGCATTAAATAATGCTAATCTGCAAAATAAGCAAATGGCTGTTAAAATAAAGGTGTAATAATGAGACTTGAGCACTTGTACCTACAACACCAGCTGAAGCTGGCTTCTTCTAGATTCTCGGAAGTCCAGTCTGGTAATCAGTGTTGAAGTTTTAAACATTTTCTATCGATCACAGCACCAAATTATACAGCTTGGTTTTTTGCTTATAGGTAGTTTTTTTGGTTTTTTGTTTTCTGTTGTCTTGTTTAAAAAAAAAAAAAACAACACCACTTTTGTGAATAACACAGATAGCAGTAGATTGGATTTTCATTCCCAAGAGAAAGGGCAAAACACTTTGCTATTTTAATCATCTAATTAAGTAACTGATGAACCAGAGATGTTATGACTTCATTTTAATTTGTGTCCATTAGCNTAAAGCTTTTTCTTAATCATATAACTTTATACTAGGGAGTAGTTCCAATGCATCTCATTCTGCACATTGCATAGTCCAGAGAAAATATATTAAAACCAATCTTTTTGTTATTTTATTAAATTCTATTCACACCCATTTCCCCATACCCAAAATTGAGTAACATGCAACTACAGATAACTAATGCCACAAAAAATGCACTGAAAGTTTTGCTTAATTAAAATAACATGCTTGTGCATTTGAAATTAGAAGCCAGAAACTTTTTTTTTTAATTAAGAATTTTTTCTTTAAATTCCTTGCCCTCAAAATTCAAATTTATTTTGTGTGGCTACAGTACTATAACTTAAACCATCAAGATGTTTGCTTTTTTTCTTTCTTTAGATCAATACAAGATCACTATTTGCATTAAATAATGCTAATCTGCAAAATAAGCAAATGGCTGTTAAAATAAAGGTGTAATAATGAGACTTGAGCACTTGTACCTACAACACCAGCTGAAGCTGGCTTCTTCTAGATTCTCGGAAGTCCAGTCTGGTAATCAGTGTTGAAGTTTTAAACATTTTCTATCGATCACAGCACCAAATTATACAGCTTGGTTTTTTGCTTATAGGTAGTTTTTTTGTTTTTTTGTTTTCTGTTGTCTTGTTTAAAAAAAAAAAAAACAACACCACTTTTGTGAATAACACAGATAGCAGTAGATTGGATTTTCATTCCCAAGAGAAAGGGCAAAACACTTTGCTATTTTAATCATCTAATTAAGTAACTGATGAACCAGAGATGTTATGACTTCATTTTAATTTGTGTCCATTAGCTGGGATTATTTTTTTTTTTTTTTTTTAATTTTAACTCATTCTAATGATTCATTATACTCATGGGAAAACATTAGATCATCTGCCTTTCTTTCAGGTCTGTCAGCAACCAAAGAAAATCTCATGAACACAGTAAATCAGCTCTGAATAAATAATAAATCACACAGTTCTGCTCAGTTAAATGATGGATGAAAGTTTGTAAGAAGAGGGAACTTGCGCTGCTTTGAAAATCTAGATAATTCAAGCCTTCTCATATATATTGGGTACTTGCTCAGCTATCCACAGACAAGATAGTATTTCCTACGTACCAAGCAACATAATCTAGTTTGTATCATTATATTTGTTCCTTCCTTCTGCTACTCGAGGGGTACTGCTACTCTGCGTCCTCCATCCTAGAACTCTTCTCATTTCAATGAGATTATCAAGAACTCATTTTTCAAATACTTGTTAAATGTAGCTGTTAGGTAGCGTTGTCCTGTACTTATAAACATCCAATAAGTTCTGTTATATTGGGTTTGCCCATTGTCAACAAAGCTGCAAAGAAAAGGTTTCTGCGAAGGCCAGCTGACAAACAACAAGATGTTAAAGTTTACTTCCCAGAATGCAACACTGCCTATGAAAAAGGAAGATTAGACTAATTGAAGGTAGCACTTAACAATCAAGCTTTTTCTAATCTTCAAAAGCCACCTCTGCTCCTTCATGCTTATCCATGGGTTTAAGCTAAAAATCATTACACCCATTGTGCCAATGATCTCTTTCTTACAAAGAGCAAAAGCATGTTCTCATGAGTATTGCAGAACTGCCCTCAAAGAGGGAGTCTCGAGTGAACTGTGGGATGGAGGAAAGCGCACTTGCTTTTGAAGAGTTAAGGGTGAATCATGAGTCCTTTTCTCAGTTCACTTGTCTGAAGTAGCACAGTGGGAGAGGATTAACAGAACTTAGCTCCTCCAAACTTTCTCTTTGAAATTCTAAGCTGCTTACTGTAAGAACCTTAGGAGTAGTCTTGCTCTCCTTGAGCTTCTGTCCTCTGCCCCCAGATGCTCAAATAAGAGTTAAGCAAAACTCTGGCTATAAAAATACCTCAAACTTGCAACTAGCTTGCATCTTGCTCACTTAGAACTCTCTCAATCAGGATACAGAGCTCAGATTATTAGTTGCTTCTAGTTTGCTTTCTTCTATACCTGAAGATGATTGCTATACCAGACAGAAGTCAGAAAGGATGTCTCCAAGTTATGAAGTAGGACAACTCTGACCAAAATAGAAAAAGCAGACCAAGGGTTTTAACTAGAACAGTTAGCTTCCCTTTATACACCTGACACTGACCAGAAATCACAAGAGAGAGATTTCTGCAGTTGATGATAGATGCCATTCCTTGTTCAGAATAACTGTGATGAAGCAATACTTTAGACACACAAGGTAGCATAAAGGACAATTGTGGTAGTACTATGAGTTTGTTGGGTTTTTTTTTTGTTGTTGTTTGTTTGTTTGTTTTAAAGAAAGGTCTTAAACTATGCGGTAATTCCTGCTTTCAGTATGCCAGAGTAAATCTGGCTAGTTTTTCTGGGTTTACTGGTTCCAGACTCCTATCCGTGTTTTTCATGGAACAAGTCTGCATTAACAAATTTGTAGAAGGACTTTAACTCAAATTCTCTGATCCACATAAGTTGAATTCTGTCCCTGTTTAATAACAAGAAGTAGCATATGCCCCAAAAGATGCTCCAGCATTTGACTTCACAAACAAGGCAAAATGCCCTCCTTTGCTTCATGTCTAAAAACTTTCAACACACAACACTGACTCCTCTCCACCATGAGCAGAGTCCCAAAGTAACTGTTTTAAATTAAGTTCACATAATCTGATGCTCCATCTACGCTCCTTATCCTTTTGTGACCTGAATTAATCTGTTGACTGAATGCTGAAGCTGATGTTAGAGGTCCCAATCTCCTAGAGAAGACAGAGAACTTCAGCATTCTCAGCATTTTGCACCTCAGGGCTCTATGTGATTTTAACTCTGTACATCATTTCAGTTATAGTACACTGTGTGATTCCATTCCAAGGAGCTTCATGTATTAGTCACTGTCATCTTCTCTGTCTAGATAGATTGGATGCACCATAGATTTCTTTTTATTGTACCTCCATAAGCTGCTTTTGTTGTGAAGTCCCACAGAGCCTCTGTAATTTTTACTAAAGAATAATCAAGGGAAGCTAGTTTGATAACGTTTTTTCCTCCCCAAACTAGGCAAAGTATTAATTCATTAAAAATTTAATGAAATGTTTCATTTTAATTATATCACAATAGGTTACTCTGTGTATGTGTCTCCACCCACATGAATTTGTTGTGCAGAACTCTTGCTTATCTCTTATATAAAATTTAGTAAGCACATTTGTTTCAGTAACTTGATAAATATTTCAACAGATGCATGTCAACACTTTACCATAAAGGTAGAAAAATTAATTGAGACCTTCCAGATTGTACAACACAGGTGACAGATGCATAAATGACATTGGGAAGGAAGGGAATGAAGAAGACAAATACAGCATTTTACACTGCATGATTTTGTTTTTACAGTTTTGACTGCATGTTTCCTAAACATCCAATAAGCTAATTATATATTCTTGTAATTCAATACAGTTACTTTAATTAAATCAACAAAAAATAAATCAATAACTGTAGTCAAAAGATCTATTATTCAAAAAGCTATAACCAGCTTATTTTATTTTTCAGGTTCAGAATTGATCTCAAATGCATTTTCAGCCAATAACACT
Source organism: Pelecanoides urinatrix (assembly GCA_013400755.1). Lineage (NCBI taxonomy): Eukaryota > Metazoa > Chordata > Aves > Procellariiformes > Procellariidae > Pelecanoides > Pelecanoides urinatrix. The sequence continues at coordinate 47,496 of VZTQ01016307.1, read as the reverse complement.
TGCAAAATTTTGATTTCTGTAGTACAAAGTTCTCCAGGTGCAGTAACTACTGTTCTTAACATTTGAACATAGCCTGGGCTGCACTTTACTAGTGAGGATACCACACATATCATATGAATATCAGATGCCTCTTTCTTATTATAGAAAACTATTTGATATATGTACTTAATTCTGAAAAGTCTGTTTAACTTGGGAATGCTCAATAACTCTTATGTTTTATGACATCTCTTAAGCAAATAGATCTCTTCCATGTATATTACCTTCACTTTTTGCCTTTTTAGAAAGGCTCCCTGAGTCACTGGTTCATGCACAGGTTCAACACAGGTTTCAAGGGACATGGCTTTTCCAGTTCAACCTCTAGTTTACCTTTCCTATGCTCATGAGCCATAGCAAATCATCCAACACCCAATTAACCCAATCTCCAGGCTAAGTTCTGTGTTTCCTTACACCCAGCTCCATATTCCTTCAAACACACCTCATACATTGGAAGCAAAAAAGAAAAACCAACACACATCAAAGAAGCTGGAAAAAATGCACCTCTGAATTTCACCGTATGTTTTTTTCTGACCTATTTTTGCAGAAAGACCTGACTTGAGAAGTAAACATGAGCTGTAACACTGTAACATTGCCACTATATGTTGCATTTCCTGTGCAAACTCTGCCATGTCTCGTTTCCCTAGAAGCAACAGTCCTTGCCTTTTCTTTTTGATCTTCCAAGGCTTGCATACTATTTTCTTGTGCTTTTCTTCACAGTAGTCAAATTACTGGAAAATGGACAGACCCGATTTATAAGGATGAGATGTAATGATTAACATTACAGAACCTACACCCAGCATTTCAATGGTGTCGACAAACCATAGTTTCAGTTCCATTTTTAGTGAGAATCTCAAGAATTTTCACACTGAGAAGAGACAAAGCCGTGCTCCCAGTTGCCACCTAGAGAAGCTGGGTTTAAATAGCACAGAACTCCACTAGGACACAGAAGAAAAATTCTGCTCTCTTCAACCAGGACAGCAGCTTAACCATTTTTCAGCTTTTACTGAAGTCTCCAATTAATTTCCATTTCCATCTCACAGAGTTACACAATAACAGCAGGCTCTGAAGTAATTTATGTTTATACTACTGTGGAAAAAATGTGGTCTGGTTTGGGGGGAGTTGAGGGGGTTGTTTGGCTTCTTAGTACAAATACTTCAAATAAAGAAGAAAATATTTGCAACTGCTTTACATATGATATATCATTTCAGAAGCTGAGGAGAAGCACCCTCACATCCCCTCTAGAGCTGTTTTTGAGGTTACTGCCTAGGTTTCTCTGACATTTTTCAGCTAGTTTGTCCTGTCATGTGCACGTTTTCTCCGAATGCCTTCTCAGATTATTTTCCTTTAAATTTGACAGACACCCACTGCAGCTTTTCTAGAATGGTTGTTCTGCCAACAGCTATTACTGCTGTACATGCTGTTTTCCTAACTCCGCTAAATATTAACTTTTACTAAACCTTTTCCTATTACACTGAGGAATCAATAGTCCATTACCCTACAAAAAACTTGAGGTGTAAATGTTGGAATCCTTTACTGGCACCCAGTTCCATTTTGCTTTAGTATATGCATTCATTGGATTACCAATGGCATTGCAGCTCAGAGGACCGTATTAATAAGCTACTTTATTTTGGGATGGCATGATTTTATAATTATCATTATTGTAGCATAATAATTCTGACAGATATTTAACAGTGACAAAATAAAGGAGTGACATAAAGTATAAAAAAAAAATGTAGTATTTTGAAGACTATAGCACGTGCTATGCAAAATCAAGAATGCTGCAGTTCATGAAAAGCAAGGGAGCTTTTAAGTTAAGAGAACATATGAAAATAGTATGGCCATGACCACTTTTCCCATTGACACATGGAACTAAAAGAGCAGCAGGGCCACTGAGTTTCAGCTTTAACCTCCAGCTATAATCTACAGCTGCCTAGCTCCCATCCCTCTTTCTCTACAGATCTTGTGCTGTGCAAGTCATTTATCCATTTGCGGTATGGAAGGCAGATAAGGGGCTAATTTCTTTTCACTACCTAGAACTTGGTAAAACAAATTAGGCAAGAGAAAGAAACAAACATATAAGCAAAATGTATACATTCTTGGTTCAATTAGCCTTTGCTAAAGGCTGCATATGTGAAAAATATCAGCCTGTTGCTTTAAAGCTAGAGGTATCGTGCATAGTCCTCTCCCTGTGCAGAGACCTTCAGGTTCTGTAGTCACTCCTATAATAAAGATATTTCATGTGTCTGTCAACTTGATACTTTTCCACATACCTCTAAAATTTCCAATATCACTGAAGATGAAAAAGAATAACCTTACGAGTACAGTCTCTAATCTCTACCTCTGATGAATGTTTGACTACCCTCTCTGCAAAAATTCATCTCTAGGTATAAGGTGCTGCAGTATCACTGTGACTCCTAAGAAGTTTATTTTGTGGGGGATAACATTTCAAGCTATACTCCTGTCAAAGGGTTATCTGTGAATAGTGTCCATATAGCCTGTTACAGGCCTCACCTATGGTAGTTCGACTTCAATCTCCATTTGTTCATGGGGCTTTTTATTTATTTTTTTCCCTTCACAAGGTCTTTGTCCTGTCTCCTTTGTGTCAATCAAAACAATTGTCCTCCCACTAATGTTAATATTAGATAGCTTTTAAAACCTTCATTATCCTTTTTTTATTTAAAAAATTGCTTTTATTCTCATTACTTACTAATAACTGTATTTAATGTAAGAAAACTGGTCAGGGTCAGGGGTTTTGTTGAGTTGCAGCTTTAAAGTCCATCCATATTGGAGATAAACATTAGAACAAGGGCTTACATTTCAACTCCATGATCTTTTTCCTTTCTATAGGAGTAAAAGAAATCTGAGTAACTTTGCTTTCTGTAACAAATATATTTTGAATGGCTAAGACAGTCTCAGTCAGGATAGTACAAAATAATGCTTTTAACAAAAGGAACTAAAATGGGCCTCTACGATCTCACCAAAAATGTTGCGTTCTAGAAACGTTTTTTTCAGCTTCACCCTCTGAACAGAAGATGTTCTGTTAACATCATGAAGACATTCATACTTCCAGCACGAGGTGCAAGTACTTCATTTTCACAGTTTAGATCAGAATGCAAACCTGTTAATATAAGTGTACTGAAAACACCAGAGGGCTAATCATTATCAATTTTTTTTTTTTTCCTGACAGGAAATGAAAAGGTATAGGACACTCGTTATCCTAACAAGATTGTCAGAAACAAACACTGACTGACCTACCATTTCTGCATCAGAACTACATTAGAATGTTTCTAAAATAAATCATGACAATGCTTCAGACAAGTATTATAGTATTATATCAAACAGATGTTAGAGTTTTAAATACTTGTTTACTAAGGAGAGGGAAGCTCTGAGAAGATTTATTTGGGCAGGTATCTGAAAGGCCAAATCCAACTCCTGTTAAAAGTCAGTTGCAAAGCTTTTGTCAAGTGTAAGCAAAAGCAGAATGAAATCCAGGCTGATGATTTGTTTTTCCATATAATACTTTTAAAACATCTTTGCATGAAATGAAAAACATTTTTACTAAACTTAAGACTTCTAAATCTGGAGGCAAAAAAACAATGCCAGTTTGATTGGGCTAAATTATGCAATCCAGATTTATAGCAACCTATATGTTCAGAAGTGCATGTCACAGCTGTCCTGGTTTCGGCTGGGATAGGGTTAAATTTCTTCCTAGTGCTGTGTTTTGGATTTAGTATGAGAAGAATGTTGATAACATATCGATGTTTTCGGTTGTTGCTAAGTACCCTCCTAATCCAAGGACAGCTCCCATGCCTGCTGACTGAGCTACGTACACAAGATGGGAAGGAACATAATCAGGACAGCCAGCCCGGCTGGCCAACAGGGTATTCCATACCATGTGACGTCATGCTCAGTATATGAATGGTAGGCGTGTTCCAGGGAGTCCCAATTGCTACTCGGTTATCAGTCAGGAATCAAGGTGGTAAGCAATTGCATTGTGCATCACTCATTTTGTATATTTTATCATTATCATTATTATTTTATTTTTTTCTGTTCTATTAAACTGTCTTTATCTCAACCCATGAGTGTTTCTCACTCTTACCTTTCCGATTCTCTCTCCGTCCTGCTGGGGGTGGGGGGAGTGAGTGAGCGGCTGTGTGGTATTTGGCTGCCTGCCAGGTTAAACCATGACAACAGCCTAATAAAAGCATCCCCTAGTAAAAGTGTCCCCCAGTAAAGGGCAAATGCAGGCATTTTTATACTCATCTACCTAACCTGCCACATATTCTGCTGTACATTCCCACCTTCCCTTGAAAGGATGTTTAAGATTTTGTTAACACTTTCCTAAACTNGTTGCGTTCTAGAAACGTTTTTTTCAGCTTCACCCTCTGAACAGAAGATGTTCTGTTAACATCATGAAGACATTCATACTTCCAGCACGAGGTGCAAGTACTTCATTTTCACAGTTTAGATCAGAATGCAAACCTGTTAATATAAGTGTACTGAAAACACCAGAGGGCTAATCATTATCAATTTTTTTTTTTTTCCTGACAGGAAATGAAAAGGTATAGGACACTCGTTATCCTAACAAGATTGTCAGAAACAAACACTGACTGACCTACCATTTCTGCATCAGAACTACATTAGAATGTTTCTAAAATAAATCATGACAATGCTTCAGACAAGTATTATAGTATTATATCAAACAGATGTTAGAGTTTTAAATACTTGTTTACTAAGGAGAGGGAAGCTCTGAGAAGATTTATTTGGGCAGGTATCTGAAAGGCCAAATCCAACTCCTGTTAAAAGTCAGTTGCAAAGCTTTTGTCAAGTGTAAGCAAAAGCAGAATGAAATCCAGGCTGATGATTTGTTTTTCCATATAATACTTTTAAAACATCTTTGCATGAAATGAAAAACATTTTTACTAAACTTAAGACTTCTAAATCTGGAGGCAAAAAAACAATGCCAGTTTGATTGGGCTAAATTATGCAATCCAGATTTATAGCAACCTATATGTTCAGAAGTGCATGTCACAGCTGTCCTGGTTTCGGCTGGGATAGGGTTAAATTTCTTCCTAGTGCTGTGTTTTGGATTTAGTATGAGAAGAATGTTGATAACATATCGATGTTTTCGGTTGTTGCTAAGTACCCTCCTAATCCAAGGACAGCTCCCATGCCTGCTGACTGAGCTACGTACACAAGATGGGAAGGAACATAATCAGGACAGCCAGCCCGGCTGGCCAACAGGGTATTCCATACCATGTGACGTCATGCTCAGTATATGAATGGTAGGCGTGTTCCAGGGAGTCCCAATTGCTACTCGGTTATCAGTCAGGAATCAAGGTGGTAAGCAATTGCATTGTGCATCACTCATTTTGTATATTTTATCATTATCATTATTATTTTATTTTTTTCTGTTCTATTAAACTGTCTTTATCTCAACCCATGAGTGTTTCTCACTCTTACCTTTCCGATTCTCTCTCCGTCCTGCTGGGGGTGGGGGGAGTGAGTGAGCGGCTGTGTGGTATTTGGCTGCCTGCCAGGTTAAACCATGACAACAGCCTAATAAAAGCATCCCCTAGTAAAAGTGTCCCCCAGTAAAGGGCAAATGCAGGCATTTTTATACTCATCTACCTAACCTGCCACATATTCTGCTGTACATTCCCACCTTCCCTTGAAAGGATGTTTAAGATTTTGTTAACACTTTCCTAAACTACAAGTCAGATTTTTTTTTTTTTAACTATTTATCCTGCTAAAATGGCAATAGCTCAGATTTGGAGCATGCCTAACCTAACTATGGCAGGAGCTACCTGTTTTGGCCAGATGTTCTGATGTATCTAAGCTGCTGCCCAGATGGTTTGTCTTACCTGGAATTACTGATGATTTTTTTTTTTTTTTTTCTTAACTAGGCTATTTACATTACCAACAGTATTCTCAAATTGTGCCAGGCACTATAAACAAATGTCTGTAACTTAGGGCAGATCATCTGGCAACCTAGACCTTACCACTCTTACTGCTGCATGAAGTTCCACTAAAGAACTTAGGCAAAGCTATTTCCTGCAGCCAAACATTGCAAGCTTTAAATTTTACATTTTCTGCTTACAAAGTCATGGTTCTTCCGTTCTCTGTCAATCTTATTGGGCATAGGCTCCTGCCTACTGTCTGTACTTTGTGCTTAGTTCCCATCCTAAATGCAGTGTTTTCGCATTTCTGTACATAAATTACTACAACTGAAATTGCAGTCAGAGTGATTTTCTACTTCCTTCCATGATTTGGTGCTGTTCTCACTATTTGAAGGTATAATCCAAGCTTCTGTTCGATTCATGAATCTTCACATAGATTGATGTTTTGCTAGCCTACTTCTGAACATACACACAGTCTATTCCTGAATCTTTGTTTTGTCTGGGTGAGTCACTGACCCCTGTTAAAAAGCAGTATTTCTCTGCCCCTAATTGAATACAAAGACATCCTTTGATAATCCTTGGAACTGGCAGGTGCCACCTTTTACTGCCAAACACCAGAGTGGAGGTAAACTACTTCAGGCGGAGGCAGGGACTCCCTGGGTTGTATTAATTGTTTTCTGAGTAGAATCTAGCCTTTCCTCAAGGCAACAGACATAACCTATTTCCCGCTGAGTTTGTAACCTAGAAAGAGCCATTGCACCTAATACTTACCCTTCAAGTTACTGCAGATCCTAGTGTTCCCTGCCTGCTCAGCTTTTCCATTTCCTGCCTTTGGCAGTTGCACCATAGGAACCTTTTAAAATAGATGCAACACAAACAATTATGGCACTTGAAAGTGCACTATACAGAACAGCTTTAGCAAAGAAGTCTTCATAATACTGAAATCAAGTGCATCTTAAGCACAAGTGGCTTTCCAATCCTGATCTGCAGGGATGTACTGTAATTGCATCCTCTTAATACCATCTCAGAACCTGGGCTGAGGCAATTTCTAAAATGGGCAAAATAAACAAATAGCTGGGAACAATGAACAGCAATGGAATAAAAATTTATTCTGTACTACTTTTTAAAACAGAGCTGCAAGAAATATGTCTAAATGGTGATTAATTAGTTTATGAACAAAGCCCTTAGTTAAATCATAGTTGAGCATGAAGCTACTCCCCCCACCAGTCATCCTTAACCTAACTAATATTGCTGTTCCTAGAGGTTAATTTAGTAGTGTTGAATAAATAGGTGGAGGCATTGAACACTACCACAGAAGAACCTAACTCAGCAGGAGACAACCCAGATTCATACTTGTTCTCATCTTAAAATAACATATAGATCATAGAACAGAACTTGCTAACACTGAAAACCCGAATTCTTCTATATTTTATGAAAACTTAAATCCTACTTTAGATCGCTGTAAATAGCTCACAGCTTGCTTTCTCTTCCAAAGCAGTTTGGCTTTAGAAGCTGTTAAGTACCATTTTTCCTTTACCAGACATCTCCAGAAATTTTTCCTATTTCTCCTCTTTTAATTATGGGATATCCATTAAAACAAAACCCAAGACATTGGATACTCCATTCCCATCAATTATTATCCAAGGCTTTCCTCAAGTTTCTCTGATATTTTAAATTAAAACATTCATAACATCTCTGGGAGGTAAATGTAGTAATACGTTCCATGATACAGATGACGAAACAGAATCCAAATGAACTGAGATCGAGTCAAAAATAATCTTTTTTTAAAATAATGAAATACTACACCACATTTCATTATAGATCAAAACATTTACTCTTTGAACACTGAAGAACTACACAAAATCATTCTTCTTAGAGGTGGATACTGCTGAAACTTACTGTTAATTTTAATCCAACATATTGAATCACAGACTAATTTGGTCAGTCTTATCATATACAGTCTTGGTTTATATTCAGATCTGCTTCAAAATCCACGTGAATAAACACCCATTATCCCAAGATGAAGCTAAATAAAAGCAGAAACAAGATTCTGAGGGTTGAACATAGGCAGGTTTCAGTCACCTTTATATTGGAAATAGGCAAGGACTAGCCTGATTTCTGCTGCAAGTAGAATGTGAATGAACCAGAAAATCCCCTCCAGGTTTTAGAAGTCATCTTTGCAAGACTTTCATCAGAATTAATACATCTATGAGAAAAAAGACGTTTCATTTAGGACATTGTCCAGTTCATATTTTTAATGCATTCATGACTAAGACTTTTTTTTTAACTGAAGTCTAGTAACTTTCAGTGCCAGGCTAATTAATGCATTTCTAGTATCAGCACAAGTCATATACATACAAGCATTTAACAAGCTGATAATGTGTACTGAGATATTGTCATACCTAACCATTAACTTTCTAATATCTGTGATCAAAGGCCCTATGGGTATTTTATCTGATTTTAGCTTGCACATTGTTACAGACTTACAAATCCCATTCTGTCCTGCTCTCAGACCCCAATCTGTTTCCACACATTCCCATCTTATCATTCACATCAAAACTTTGACTGTACAGAATGAGGCTGAAGAACCCTAAATAACCCTAATCAACAGTTGCCTTATAGGCAGGTTAGTTGTATCATGGTGCTTCCTTGCAGGACTCTTAACACCTACCGACAATACTGACTAAAAATGTTGGCATACCACTCATCATTCAGAATTAGCATACACCTAAGAAAAATTAGAGTGTTTTCTCTATTTAAAATAGTAGATTTTGATTTAGATAATACACTAAATGATTCCATTACTGAGTCATAAAGGCCTTCTTCAGAGGATTTCTAAAAATTGCAATTCCAGTGCACATGTAAGGATTTTAGTGATTCAAAACAAATATGATTACTACTGTTTTCTTACAGAATGTGGGAAAGATCAATTTTGCAATGAAAGCTTTTTTTTTTTCCTCCTTTTTTAACACCCATAATTCACATATGTTCAAAAAAAACCACATCTCCATACCCAGAAGGCTTCCCTGTTATTTCATTCATTTGTTTTGCAAAATGACCTTAAGCCAGCATTACAAGACACCCAAACACCAGGTCAGACATATTTTAGCTCATATTTTACAGATTTCATTACTTTAAATAGTCAGGTCACAAAGAAGAAAAGCTTTGCAACCTGTACTTTAGTCACAATATTCAGGTCACTTCTATCTGTAAAGTCCTGAGACCTTCCTGAGAACGTGCCAGGTATCCTTCTACCTGACAGTTTCTGGAAGACATTTGTAGATCTGCTAGTACCGTAAAATAATATAGAAAAAGGTATGAGATGTGCTTAAAAATGAGAGCAAGATGATAAGAGGAGTAGCAACTTAACAGATGAGTAAAGATTCCAGACTGTTGTTTGGACATCCGGCTTAGCTTTAGATACACTAGCAGACAATGATACGGTAGAAATCATCACATAGAAGCAGCCAGCTCTTTCCAAGAGGAAAAGTATGAAAAACAGTTTAAGTGCAAATTAGCCCACATATACTTTATCTAACATATCCTGATAGGATAATATTGTCAGACTATTTTTAACAGTTTGAGGTATTTAAAATTGGTAATAACAAAAGACATATTTTGTACCAAGGCAGTGTTACTCTGGTATGGAACCTGAGTTTTTGTGGACAGCATTCCTACTTATTTACTCACAGTACTGTGTGTTTAACATTGTAATTTTTTAAAATCTCTGCCTGTGATATCCTAATCTCTTTGGAATGAGTTCCCTGGGCTCCCTTTTTCCATAATTCTCCTAGCTCTTACTTGGGAATGAATTTATTAGCAAGTAACATTATAAGAATTTGGATACTTACCTGGAGTAATGATCAATCCTTCCTGTTTAAACTTAGGCCTTAAAGCTTAGAGAGAATTCTTTGATGATATTTGGGTAACAGAAAGTGTAACAGAACATCACCTCTTCCAGCTCTAATATCTTTGATTTAATTGTTATAATATACTACAAATAGAAGAATTATTTCAGGTGAATAGCACCTAAACCATAATTAATGCGTCAATGAAGTTTCAGGGTTCTAACTTAGACAAAAGGAGAGCAAAAGCACAGATACATAAATTCTATCTACAAAACGTAGTGTCTACTTCAGTCATGAATAATTCCACTGAAGTCATTGGAGAGTTTCTCCTGGAAAAACTATCATTATCTGCCACATACTTCAAAGATTAATTTTGGAAAATACTATTACACTAACAATCTGATTTGCTGTCCAGCAGGTTGTGATATTTCCACAAAGCATTTCAGCTTTATCATCTCTGAGTATCCAATCTTGACTTAATTCAGTGGGTTTAGTTCACATAGATAGTCCAACTTCATTCAAAATACAAAATTATTCTGTATAGGTATGAGTTACTGACTATCAAAGAGTTATACAGTTTAACTGCTTGAAAGCTTTTTGCAAGCTTCTAGCATTTACCTGGTTCAACCTCTCAGCACTCCCACTCAACAGCAAAAGACATAGAAAAACTACATAGCCTAAGCATACCTTCACCCTAGTAACGCCAGCTTCCACCCCCACAGTGGGGTTTAGACTAGAAATTGTCATCGGGGTTCAGCTGGGGCTAATTACCTGTAAGAATTTTGTTCTTTCCACAGCTGGTTCCTTAATCAACATCAGGTACAATCAACTTTTAGCTGCATAATTTTGATTCAACATTTTACCAGGTTGTATCTTTTCATTCCACCCATAGCAGTACTCTCTGGAAGACACAATGTAGAGGAAGGAGTATTGGAAACATCAGGAATGCAACACAGCACCTGGCACCATAAGGCGAGCAAAAGCAAGGTCAAGAAAATAAAAAGGAGCTTATCACTCTAGCATGTAGAGCAAGTCATTTACCAGTAGTCAGGGCAACATCAGGAAACTGAAAAAATACAAACCATAGGATGGGAATTCAGGACCACAATTAAACAAGACAGTTACAAGGTCAAAATCAAGGCTTTGGTAACGCAGCCTAGAGACATGATAAAAAGCAAGAGATAATAAAATCCCCTTATATGAGGTCTTAGTAAGGCAACCTACCAACCAAAGAACTGACCTAGCCCTTAGCTGACTGGCTTGTGGAAACCGCTCACAGGTAACTGCAGGCTTGCCAAAGCCTCAATTCTGCAACCAGTTCAGATTAACGTGAATACTTAACACTGACCTGGTTTCCTAGTTTGACTGACTCTTCTTCCTATTAGCCAGCCCTGACCATTACATTTATACTGTAATCTCACTTAGCCTCAGGCAGGGTCCCCTCTGGAAACAAGAGTTGGTTCTTTCCTATTTATTCTCCCACTGACACCTACTGTATTGAAAAACAGCTTTAGTGTGAGTGTGTATTTTTTTCTGCCAGTGATCTGAGCTCCTACAGAAAATTTGATCCTTTGTGTGTATTTCTTTTCTGAACCTGATGATTTCAGAATACTTTACTTAGCAGAGCAAGTAGATGCTTCAGAAAGAATTGTCACATGAAAACAAATGTTCAGACAAAAGAAAGAGAACAGTTCAAACTTCCTAATAATTTTTGATTAATGACTTGAATTTGCCATCTGCATAAACAAATCCTAGTTCTAGTACTATGAGCTAATACACCCTGCGGTTATGTTTGGCATTACAAATCTTAAAAGAATACATTTATGAGGATTTTTTTTTTTTACTTGGATAAATTAGTATGTTATTATTTACTAGAATCCCAGTTTTGTACATGGTCTGGGTGCAGGAGCCCAGGTCTTGGCAGAGCGAGGCTGCAGGGGTGGCCTCTGTAAGGAGAGGCTGGGGCTGCCCCGTGCTTGACACAGCCAGTTCCAGCCACCTCTGCAATGGACTCACTGCAGGACACGGCTGAGCCCATCAGCCCCAGGTGGGGCACCTGGGGAAAACATATGTAAGTAAGGGCAGAAAATGCCACATGATGACAGGAGGAGAGAACAACAAGAGTGAGAAACAACCATGCAAACCCCCAGGTCAGAGAAGGAGGGGTTCAAGGTGCCAGAGCAGAAACTCCCCTCCAGCCTGGGGAGAGGAGCCCATGCCAGAGCAGGTGGATATTTCCTGAAGGAACTGTGGCCTCTGGAAGGACACATGCTAGAGCAGGGAAAAAGTGTGAGGAGTGGCAGGGAGGATCTGTTATGGACTAACCACAGTCCCCATTCCCCTGTGCTGTTCCAGGAGTAGGATAAGCAGAGGGAGTGGGAAAAGAGACTGAGAATGGAGGCATGAACATATAAGTCTGTGAGAGGGGGAGGAAAGATGGTATTTTAATGTTTATCTTTGATTCTCACCACCCAAACCTATTTTAATTGGCAATAAATTAAATTAATTTTCTCCAAGTCAAATCTGTTTTGTCTGTGACAGTAACTGGTAAGTGATCTCCCTTCCTTTATCTCAACCCACAAGCTTTTTCATCTTATTTTCTCCTCCTGTCCTGTTGAGGAGGGGGAGTGAGTGGCTGGGTGGGAGTTTGGCCTTTAGCCAAGGTCAAACCCACCAGGTACTGAGTTCCCCTTCATGAACCAGAAAACTAAATAACTTATTGTGAATACTAAATGAAGGCTTCACCCACATCCATGTTCTAGACATCTTGCTAGAAAACTCTGCCCAAAGTAATGTTTTCATGTTTTTCATCAAGAAATAAATGAAATATGAAGATTATCAGTTCTGTTCCGTAACTATAAGAAAGCTAATAACATCTTCATATTTATCTCTTGCTGAGTCTAAGATCAATGGATTATTTCAGTTACACTCAGTCTAAAACGTATAAGCAAAGTTCCTTTGAACTGTAGGGGGCTGCATTTCTCAATATTGCCTAAAGTTACTTTAGAAAAAAAAAGTGTTTGAAGTTCCTTGGGATTGGATCCACAGGGTGCTCTGTCTTTTAATGAAAGCATATTCTTCAGCAGCATACATTAGCTTACTGAATGCTTATTTCTAACATTTTGCATGAGTTATGATAATGTTTTCCAGCAATAAAAAAAAAAAAAAAGAATTGTCTTGTTCCCTAGATTTATTTGTTTTAAGACACTTACCATTAAAGAAAGCATAGCTGCAAGTATAAAATAGTGATTTCTGTTATGAATCATCTGTCACATATTTGGAAGATTTCTGTTATCAAGACAAGAGACCTGCTACCTGTATTGCTGAAGTATGCTAATTTGACAGAAGTAGTATGTCCCTGATTAGCAGCTAAATGAGTTTTTCCTTTAAGGCTCTCAAGTTTCCTTCATAAACTTATAAAATTTATAAAATCTCAAAATAAAAATATCTATGTTAGATAATGTTTACTTTCACTGAACAATTCTACCATGAGTTACATTATGACATTTTTTCAACATAATTCAGCAGTGAAAACTATAAATAAAGAGCTGAATTTTTATAGATGTAACTCCCCCTGTTTTATTCTTTTTTTTTTTTTTTCATCTTAAGAAACGGTTTCTTTTGTCAGATACTCATATTTTCTTGATTCTAGTAAAGAGCTAATATCCTGAAGGAACATGAATCTTTTCTGAAAATTGAGATTTCTAGCCATTAGGATAATATAAACACATATTTAAGGAAACAAAAAAAATACTATAGCAAAAGTTGCCATTTTAACAGCGGCAGATTTAGATTTTAACAAAGCATTCCCAATCCTCCTATGTGCCTTCCCATTTCGGAAAATAATGATGTTCTTAAATTTAGAAGTCATATACAAATTTTTATCAATTATAATTCATTTCCATTTGAGGACCAGCTAGAGCACTAATACAGACAAGAACAGTTCCAGTTTTTGGACTGTGTTGCCCATTACAGTAGCAGAACATAGGCAAATTAAGTACATACTTGTTGACATCTGAAATGCAAACATGCATGCCTATTCTGGAAATGTAACACAGTTCAGGAGGAAAAAACAAGTTTGGTAGCTCATAGATCTTAATTCCAACTTCATTTTTATGAAATGGGATTCCGATTCTACATTACCTGAGAGATTCAAATATCACTCTGAACATGCACGAATCCTTCCATGTCATATCTTGTTTTTACTATAGGCAGTCTTGAGTGTTGCAGAATACATACTTTTAAATTAAATTGTGCATAAAGGGAGAAAAATATCTTTCCTAGTTTCAGCTGGTGACTAGTAAAAGCCCTGAAGCATAGGGTTAATATAAAACCGGTGAAAAAAAAAGTATATCCTCATCTTTCTGTTTTTGATCCCCCATGGAGATACAACATGTGAAATACCCAAGCACTCATGACAGAGGCATAATTTTCCATTTCTGCAGTCCTGCCCATAAAACCACAAAGCCGTTCCCTAAAACAATTAAAGTTGCTTGCCCTACTATTTTAATTGACAGACCATTCCAGATCTTTATTATTTGGGTGATTATTTTTCTAATTTTCAGTTCAGGTTGACTTGATTTATAACAATGTGATCCTGTATTAACATATCCTTTTAGTTCCTCTGATATTTAGGTACTTATAACATGGTATCAAACCTTTGTCTGATATCTTAGGAAAGCAAGATGTTTTGATTTCTTTTCCTAAATTAGCCAGAATGATAATACCACTTTCTTCTCTGTATTAAAAATACTTTGTCCATGGTACTCTAGAATCTTCTTAATCTTTTTGTAGCAAGAGAGAATATTATATAAGATGTGTCTCTGTGAAAATGCTTAATCTGGTTTAATGGTTTAAGTTCCAGATTTAAGCAATATCTTTGTATAGTGCTCACTGAATCATGTACATATACCAGCTTGGACCTGCAATAGCTTAGGTATCTTTACAGTGTGTTTCTTTATGAAGTACAGGCACATCCTAAACTTTTCTAGATTTAAACCTATATGCCCCTCACATCAAGTCTAAATTAGAGCATCTACACCTTTAATACAACTGACAAATTTTGAAGGTTTTACCAAAATATCAACTTCTTTCACTTTTCCATGACCCTTCTATCTTGAAATCAGTGGACTTCTAATTTCAATGTGGTTTTAAACAATGGTTACTGCTCTGTTCTTGGTTCTTAATTCCTTATCTTTCTTCAGCTGTGTTTTCTCATGTCTTTTCTTTTCTTGTCTCCTTTCATAATTCCTGTTCTAGTATTTTTGGTGCTCCTAGTATTTTTTTTTTTAAAACAATGTTAAGTAAACGCAGCAGTCAACATACAACAACTATTTAGTATTTTTTAACACCTTGATAAAAGTAAGGATTGAACAGCCATCTATGGGGCTGTTCATCTATTTGCCCTTCCACCTATCTATCTTACTTTGTAAAGAGAAAAGACAGCAGGAAAAAAAAAAAAGGTTATATTAGAGGTGAGATTGCTTTTGTTTCTAGAGCTCAGTTATGTGGGATGAATTTAAAAAAAAAAAAAAGTGACCCTAACCAGTATGAAGAAAAAAACTAAAACCACAAAATCCAGTTCTACTCAGCTGACCCTCATAATAGTATGTCAGCAAAATAAAACTTAATTAAGATAAAAAATGTATACGGTTGGTACTACCATTACTAAATAAACTAAACAAACTGCACTTCGTCTTTGTGGTCTCAGAGAAAAAAAAACACAGAATTTAGTGGCACCTTTGTCACATTTTATAATCAGTTTTCAATATATAAAATCCAATGTTTGAATTCCTTATAGTCATTAACATACTCATACCTATTTTCTGCTTCTTCCCTGCAGATGTACTACAGCAATGAGTCTATTATTGTTCATTTGACTAACTGCACATCCAGCTATTACAGATCACTTTGAAGCTTTCATAAGGTATGAGAGAGAACATTCTTTTAAAGTATTTTCAGTGCCTGCCAATTTGATAAATACATGCTTTTACTATCATAAATACAGGGAAGGTTTATAAAGAAACCTTTAGAAAGAAAACCTGTTGCTACTTTTTTGCAATTTTTTGACAGTTTTACTCAAGATATGTTTGACAGAGTGTGACTGAGGGGTGTTATACAGCTAAAGGTTCCTAGAGAAACAATATTTACTAACCTTAAATACTCTAGAAAATACAAGTCCATGATTTTTAAGAATGAGACAGAATATTTGTTTACTTTTTGTAGAATAAAAATTGATTATACAACTTAGGTATTCTCTAGCATAAAGCAGATGATACCCTCATTTACACCTACTTAAGCTCAACTTTGATTAAAGTTATGTGTTTGCTTCTTTTTTCCCAAATTACCTGTAGTTCCTTTTCATTCCTCAGTCATACCTTCATCTTGATATCAAATATGCTCCTAGTACAAGGCCATTCTCAATTCCCTAGGTCTCAAGAGAGAAAATTAATTCAATGTTACATGTGTGTTTTCTCACTAAGGTTATTTGATTTTACCCTTTCAATACTTGCAATGTGTTTTGTTTTGTTTTGTTTTGTTTTGTTTTTTGTTAGCTTGTTTTTGCTTCTGCACTTTTCTGGGTTTGCAATTGGTAGAAAGCTTTTGCAAAGTGTTTGCTTTGCATCTAGATAGAGAGAAAGTAAAATCAAGAAATAAAATTATCTAGTTTCAACCAATGAAATTTGGGAATTTTTTTTCTGATAGGAGAGGCAGACTGATAAAGTATAAAGCAAAAGGATTAAAAATACTTTATGTTATATTATTATTCCAATTAGAACATAATCAAACTTTAAAAAAAAATCATTATTTTTACCACTGAGGAACAGACTTCATTTGCCAAAAGTCAATTTGACAAATTTCCATTACCCTTTGCTGGAAAGATCTTTCATTCTCTATTGCGGGTAAGAGTGGTGTGAGAACAGTGATTTTGGAAAGTTCTAGCATCCCATTTGAAAGACCAGAGACCTTTTGTTGCATTTCTCAGCTGAAGATTCTGGCTGTTCTGAGTGAAAACAGGTAAATTCCTTATGGGTGGTACAAGTCACTGAAGAAGGTCCAAGCCCTCTGTTACTGGCAAGTATTTGACATCCCCTCAGCCATGTGGTAAACTACCAAGAAAGTAGTTTCTAGCATTTTTTTCTTTTATTTTCACATTTCCATAAAAACAATAAAGATGAATTTTTTTCTTTTGCTCCCTCACAGTACTTACATGACAAAAGGCTCTTTCCAAGTCCTTCATGTTCTACTGAGTAAATTGTGAAATTTCATGACTGTTCAAATGTGTAATTATAGACAAAAATGGCTTAAAAGGAGTTTTCCTGATTTACAGTCAAACAATTCCTTAACAGATATTTTGTTTACTTTACCTCCAAATGGGAAATAAACATATTTTAAAAATAAATAAATAAAATCATATCTAACCTAAAATTTACAAAAGCCTAGTAATTGTAGTGTCATGACGTAAGTTTGGTCCATAGCCCACATGTGGTGTTTTGATGTTGAAGTGCATAAAGTTAACAGATTAGAAGAAAGGCTGCCTACTGTTTGGAGAGTCTTGAAAATATCTGTGCCTGGTAGGAAATGTGAGGGGCAAAGTGTTCCTCTTCAGAACAATTTTTCTTGATTCAGTGTTTTGAAGTGTGAGCTTTAATTAAAAGAAAAAAACTTCAATGATTAATTGCCATTGATACCTAAATATATTCTTACTTAGCAAATAACTGAGTAAAAACAGCTTTTAAAAAACACCTATTTCTTACATCATTCCAAGGCATTGAATGCATCTCCCAGCAGGAACTGATGTTTTAATGATATAACATTGTACCTCCTATAAAGAAGATTAATTTCAGGAAGCATTGTAGGAAAAATAATTTATTAGGACTTGAAAAGCATAGTACCAATAGATTCAGACAAATCTGACTTCCACTTGGGTTTTTAAGATGAGATTTATTTTCTACCAGATCAATTGAGCCTCTTTTAATCACTATTTTTGGCAAGACAAAATTAGAACCAAGCTTTTAAGGATACTGTGGTGCTATTTCCATTACCGTGTTCAGGTAATACAGAATACACCTCCAATCCAGATTTGCAAATAAAGTGAAAATTCATTTAAAGTTATGTATTTGACATTTATATATAATATTAATAACTGTCCAGTTGCAATGGAATCGTCTTTGATTATTATTTCAATTTCACTTCAGCTTACAGCTGCCAACAGACACATAATGTCTTTGCTTATCAAGCAGTTTAAACACTGAAAAACTTGATATGTCCATATTTACAATGAACAGACACCGAGTCAAAAATAATGTGGAGGCTGCAAACTCTTCCTCTGATGTGCTCTGTGAGTTTGTTATTCAATACTGCCTATTACCAGCACAACTGTAATCAACAAACCCCACAATTACAGGCTATCCCACTTTTTGAACATAGCAGTATTTGAGTGACCATTGCCTTTCTGTAACAATATTTCTCGAGTTGCCTTTACAAGTCTTTTGCTTTCGGGTGCAATATTAAAATCCCACACAGTCCATGAATGAAAACAGATAAGTAGCTTTCTCTGAGGAAGACACTATTTAGGTAGACTAAAAGCAGCAGGTATACCTGTGTGTAAGGGAATTAGTAAAGCTACACATTCAAGCCCTTTTTAATGGGTATCATTACAGAGACAGTGTGAAGGAGGGGAGAAGGGGGAGAGTCAGCATTGTTTTAAAAATTGCAGTCCACATGCAGTACATTCCATGTGCAGCCTCACCAACAGAAAACAAAGGAGTATAATGAGTGTCCTTGATCAGCAGGCAATGCTCCTTCTAATTTAGGGCAGTGTTCAGCTTGCCTTATCCACAAGTTATTAAACTAGCTTGGGTATCTGTGAGCTAGCTACCCTGCTATCACTTCCGTCAGCCTATGACAGTCGATGAAGGCTCAAGGAGTTAAGACTAGTATGTGCTCGTGCAGCTATCTTGAAGGCTTCCCACTGGCAATGCAGCACAGGCTGGGGAGACAGGTTGATGCAGCAGAGCTCTACAGACTGAGACTGAGTTCAAGGTGTTGGAAGGCAGCATAGGAAGTCTTAGAACACACCATCTATTTTTATCATCCCTTCTAAGCATGTAATTCAAAGTTACAAACCTGAAGCAAAATTTGTGTAAGTGATACAGGAATGGGAACCTTCATTATGAATTATTAATGAATTATTAATTAATTATTAAGTAATGAATTACTAATTCATTTTCTTCTAAGCTGCAGATGCAATAAACTCAATCCAGTCTCAGAGTAACCTGAAGAATACGGTGGGGTCCAAGCTTTTCTGAGCATTTCCTGTACCAGCTCCTACAGAAGCTCCTGTCATACCACATTATTCCCAAGATTTGTTTTGCTCAGATGGTTTCAAAGACCTGAATGTTGATATAGTTTCCATTCAGATTCTGATGGGGATGGATGAAAAGCTGTTGCCAAAAGTCACACTGTGCTCCTTTTCGTCTCTTGTACTTCATAGTGTATTACTGCACTTTGCTTTCCACAATAAAAAAATTATGACCTATTCAGCGTATGGGCCAAAACAACAGTGCAGCCATTCTGTCATAGGACAATGTTTTGGAGTTTTGTTTGTGTTGATTTTGTTTGTTTGCTTGTTTGTTTCTTTACTTAGTGAGTTATGTAAATAGGGGAAAAAAAAAAAAATCTGACCTGAGAAAAAGGAGAAGGTGAAAAATTCACAGTGTCTTTTCGAATATTTTTTCCTAATGCTTTTTGTTGAACACAAACTAACCAGGAGGGGAAGGAAGAAACCACTGACCAACTGGGAGGAATAACAGCTGGGGAAAGGAAAAAAGGAAACAGATTTCGGTTACTAGTGTTCCAAAAACTCTACAGCACAGTTACAGAGTAGCCAATTGATTACAAGACTCTTCTTCAATCCATAGCGCTGGCATACACTGCTAACATAAGGTCTTTAAGTCTAGGATCCAAATTCCTGTGGAGATCATGCAGGATGCTGATATATCTCAGCAAAACTGGTCCAATTTTACATGCCTGATTATGTTGCCCTTACTCAGCAAATGTTAGCATTTTTGTTAATCAAAAATCAGGATTTCATTCAAACACAGAGGACTCATGGGTGACAGAATGGAACACTCATAGCAAATAACCTAGGAAGAAAATGTGTGCAAAAGGGTTTTTTTTGCCTAACATCTGCCTTCTTAAACATTTTTCACTTTCAAATTGTCTACTTTGTAACTGGGAGCATAATTTCTGCATGTAGACATACTCAACCTATCTTCAGTCATTCCTCCTCGGGTACTGATAGCTCTGAAGACACAGCAGTGTTCAGTTCAGCCAGAGCACATAGGGTGTACTTCCACCTCTTCTGATGAAGCTCTGGAACTGCAGTTGAAACTAACTGATGAAAGATGGCTTGTGTATATTTAGCCACATTGCATTGCACCTTTGGATTATAAGGCAGGCAGAGCTTTAACACCTCTTAGATCATCAGGCACTGCTTAGTATGCAGTCATAAGAGCTACCTCCAGATTGTACTTGATAGGACAGCCCTAAGAATGATTTGTAAATCTTTCTAAAGGCTTCCCTGGCTCCAATACTTAGGGTCCATACTGCCACTCATAGGACATTTGAAATCAGGTTCATGTCAGGCTGTCTACAAAACATATCTACCTTCATGGCACCCTTGTTACCAGGGGTCCTTGCTGGAAGTGCAACAGGATAGCTGACAGCTGAGCCCCTCCTCAAGGCAGGCAATCATGTCCTTACAATACACACTAATCATGAGGCTCAGACAAGTTTATCTCTTGGAAGCGCTGATGGTGCTACCTCAGCAGGAGCTCTGAAGAACGTCTCCATAAGAGGTGACAGAAGCACTTAACTGGCAGTTTTTCTGGTCTGGAGGCTTTTCTATTGCCACCACGTGTCTCCTGAACCTCAAGAACAGATGGTATTGTGGGGAAATGAAGGACTATTATGAGGGTACTTGGAAGAGAGATGTAAGTAGTAGTAGCACCTGTGACCACCAGGTCTCCATTTCTGTATGGGCTTCTACAGAAAAAAAGAAATAAGCAGAAAAGCTAGATAACAAATATATTATTAAGAGAAATATTTATTTGACCAAGCAGGTCCCAGAAAAGTGGGACCTAGTGTTTGTTTTTGTTTGGGTTTTTTTGTTTTGTTTTGTTTTTTAATGAGGGGATGCAAACTGATAGCTAGAGACACTTACTCTATAACAGCTCTAGTCTTTTTAAATACAGATATAGTTCTACTTCAAGACTGCTTTTCTACTTCAATACTGAATAAAGTATGAGCACAGGATACACAGTATTCAGTTTATTTTATCTTTGGAACTAAACATATGATTTTTTTTCTACTGATCTTTATCATCCAGATTTGGAGAAGAGCAACATGTAGTTCAACGTGTAGATAGATGATCTACAGAAAACATGGACTGATACTGTATGATGAATAGTTGTAAGATAAGTTACAGGTCAACCTTTGCCAGTCACTTGTTAATGCCAGGTTATTTCAGGTCAGTTACAGAAAACCAGACTTCATTTTAAAGAAAGAATACCTTAGTTAACCAAACTGAAAGTAGAAAATGAAGCACTATTTGTTATGACCTTTGTAAGCAGCCCTTCCAGCATAGTCCAGTGGACACTGTGTGCATTGTATTAACTAGAGCAAAATAACAGGTATCAAAATGCTCCAAAAGATGGGTTGTTTTCAGAAGTTAAGCTAAACATTACAAAGTACATGCAAAATCAGAGCAGGAGCTGACATGTAAGTGAGATGTTAGACCAGCCATATGAAAGTCCTATGACTACAGTGTTACTATCTTTTTCATCAGCCATAGAGATGTGTTAGACTAATGGAAAAGGAAGCTTTTATTCAGGACCAAATGACTTTTAGTCTCAACTGTATTGAAAAAAAAGGTAAAAGAATGATTTCAAACAGTCAATAGGTAACTACTTCATGCTTATCATGCATAACAATCTGTTCAAAAAATGTTGTAATTATGTGCAGCACAAAAGACAGTGAAAGACCCACATGCTTAAGACAAAAGTATGTTTCTTTTTAAAGAAAAATTAAAGGCTGAGACACCCGTTTCAGCTAGAGATTCTTGAAGAGTGCATATGCCCCTGGTCCAATGGTTGCTGCTAGAGGTGAATGCTGTTCTTCAAATATTTAACTGCATTCTCCAACCTTTTAAGTAGCATAAGACAGTCTTACACTGGTACTTAATATACTTAAAAAGAAAAGGAACTATAAACCATTCATGTCCAGAGATTATCTTGTCATGAGTTCTGAAAGCAGACACAAAATTATTCATATAACTAATATATTCATATAAGTGGCACATAAGATGAGACATGGTATGCTGAAAAGATAAAATCTTCTTCTTCACTTACCAACACAGAATTAAGATTTGTTTTCCGTTGTTCATAGCATTTAGCTGAGATTTATTATGTAGAATTAACCTAGCCAGCAATCAAATATTCTTGCATTTCTTAAAAAGTGTTTGAAACAAACATATACACAGCCTAATTTTAGTGACAGAAGTGTTTTGTAAAGCACAGACTCCAGTCTGTAAAGTGTGACCTTCTAGAGGAATGGGTTAAAATTGATTAATTTATACACAGACATTGATGTAGCTTGTTTCTGAAATAAATATAGTGGAACCTAAATAACAAATACATTACCTGGCAAATTCCACAGTACCAGCTGCCTGCTTCCCACATTGTGTATCCAACGTCCTCCAGTGTTCGCTTGACCGTGGCACTGTTGACAGCCTGACAGCAAACAAGATTGGCCTCTTTTCAGAAGGCAAATTGGCTGTGTTCCCACAGCAAACAATGGTGGCCATTTTCATAAGCGGTTAATCTTCATAAGGATTGGGTTTTTTTCCAGTAACAAGTCTTTCTTTGCTGGCACAAAAAACTTTAGTTATGATAAGCAACAGCTCCCTAGTTAGCTATGTTTTGATTTAAGAAACAATGTTATGAGCCTTCTCTCTCACAAGTTTTGTAGAGACATGTATTTTAAAAAATACATGCAAAAATGTAAGGAAAATACTAAGTACATATAAAAACATGTAAAATTTGACAGTGAAAGGCTCCTACATTTAAGGAAAATCAGTAATTTGTGCTTAATTTTAAAGGATGTTGATTTAAGAATCAGACTTATCCATGCAGTTATAACAAGAGCTTACTTAATACAAACAATGTGGGGGAGCTGTATCATATCAGACAGTACAAAGAGATGAGCACCTGTGTAACTTGACTATTTGAGATGGAAGTATCTGAGAGCTAAGTGTTAATACAATGGACTTTTAACATGGTAAGGAATGTAAAGTGCTATTTAAAATCCTTATTTCTTTTAAAAGCTCAGAGAAAAGTGGGACATCTTTCAAAAATTAAATGTATTCAAAAAGGTTAACTTCAAATAATTGGTGGCAAAAACTTTGTTACAATGAATTTGCACTTTGAACACATACATTAACTACTGAGCTTTCTGCCAGTCAAAGAAAACATTCCTCATATTTATGCTTCTGAAGCTGTCACAGCTTATCAGAAGGCAAATTTACAGTAAAATAACCTAGAGCAATAAATTCCTCCCAAGCTTTAGACATCCTGGCAGTTTATAGAGTCAGCACAGATGACAGAGTAATGAGCTTTTAAGAACTTAATCTGAGAGGGGGGGACATTCATCATTTATCAGTTTTGAGTGTGATTCTTCACTGATATCTCTTTTCTGATTAATAAAATTGCACTGTTATATTAAAGAGTAAGAAAAAGTTTTGTGTCTTCTTTGCTTTTCCTTGTATTGCAGTAAGATGTTGATTCATTGATTACACTGGAACGAAACCTGCTTATGAATTATCTAGTAAAAATTACAGACTAAGGAGGCTAAGGCACCCAGCAGCTCATACATTTCCCCATTCTGACAGGTAAACTGTCCTCACAGTTATTTAACTGTGTTATTATGGCCCCCTTTTCTATATAATATCTCAGAATTGCGTTATTGAGAAGAAATAGGAGATGAAGCTAAAGAGATTTTGTTTACAAAGAAAGTTAATGAGTTTATCTCCAGAAGCAAAGGAGCTCTTGGGATCACTAAGAAGTCAAGGCAAGCAGCAGCAGTGGTCCTCTAATTCCAGGAAGCCCTGTGAAACTCTTGTACTGCAGCAGTTCTCCAAGTCTCCCATTCTGTTTGATACCAAATGAACACTGCAAAAGTCATTATCCAGCTCTACAATCCTGTGTCATTTAACAACAGGATAACAATGTCTGTTCTGATGATTCAGATGCTGTTGACCAAAAAGCAACAGGCTGACGAGGAACAACAGAGCAGAGAGGGTTTTCTCCAGAAGTGAGAGATTTAGAGTATGAACCGCTGTAGAAAACAGTCATGAAGGGAATAGAAGGAACAAGAAGTCTTATTTTCTGATATTTTAAATTTTCTTTTTTCACTATTTTCATTTAAAATAGGTACTGAAAACATGACTAATAACAGAGATCATGGAGCCAAAGGAGAAATGTGACTGATATGAAAGACAATGTAGAAGATCTAAAGACAGTACAGCTTGGAAAGCATGGCAAATACCAGAAAAGAAGTTATGTTTGGTATGGGTTTGAGTTATTTTTTTACATTTCTTTACTAGAAAGACCACCCTATCTTGAGGGGAAGATTTCTGATGATACACTTCTCTTTAACTAGGCAATTTTAAACCACATGTATCAGTTTCTTCTTTTTGTGGTTGGTAAGAAACAGTTATTTATGATACTATTACACATTGAAACTTCTCAACACCACACAGAATTGAGCAGTAAGAGAACAGAATCCATAGACTAACTAAAAGCTAAATCACTAATCATGAGCCATAAGAATGCAGTCATAGAGCTTTTACTCAAGAAACTTATAAGATCAATAGAAATGCTGTTTTAAAGGATATAGCTATAGGTAACAGACAGAAAGAACCATGGAAATTATCTGCATCTTATTAAAAACAGGGGGTAGATTCAGTATGCCGTATATCATGTTTTCCAACATCTACTTGCTACATCCATATGCTGAGGTGAGGCAGTACTAATGAGAAAGACAAACCCTCATCCTGCTTTGAACAGTGAAGGTATGCAGTGTATTCCACCATTTTTTTTTTTCTTTCTTTTCCATAATCTTACAGATATTATTTTAATGTAAATATTGGTTAACAAGTTGTCCTCTGAAACATAAAAATAAAAAGGAAAAAGAAGAGCAACATTTGTGGTTTTAGTATGCATGATATAAAATATTAATTAGTTTGAAAGTTAAAGCTACTTCACAGACTAAGATGTTTAATCTAAAATATTCACATTTTTATTTTGAATAAACAGTCATCTGTGTTCACTGTTGGGAGCCTTGTTATTCTGAGAAAAAGTGGACAAGAATACTGGAAGTTAAAGACTTGGTGTACAGGACAGCAGGTCAAAATCCAGCATGTTTGGAACAGGGCTTTGTGCCATGTAGCTCTTGCAATGCGCTGGTTGGATTGCAAGGAGCAAGGGGAATCTACTTTTTTGCCTTCTTGTCTTCTACTTACAGTTTTCAGTATTTGGAAAAGAGAGCATGCCTCCAGTCTGCTTCTAGAATAAAGCTCACAATATAACAATTTCATAACTTTATTTTGTGTTCATCAGCTTTCTTTCATTATGTGTTCATAGATTGTGCAATGTCTTTGTGGGCAGTACTGATCTTGGATGTACAAATGTTATATTTGCTGCATTCTGATATATTTTAAGGAACTGCCAGAGCATGTGTGTGGTTGCTTGGATCCCTGTGTGATCACAGCAGATAGGAACTTTTTTTCCCTTGATGATCCATTTCCAGGCTTGTCCTCTTTCCTCTCTGTTGTACATCAAGAAGACAGCAGTAACTTGCACTTTCAGGGCACCTTAACTCTGAATTGGATAAAGTGATCTTTGCAACTCTTTTACTTACTATGATAAACATTTAGAGTGCAGTTTTCCCAGTTCTCTTTCCATGTATACTATTTTGGGCACACAGGACCTTGCAGAAATACACACTGATAACAATAATTATGTGCTTCAGTATTAATTAGGTTGGATAGAATAGGCACCACCACTGACAGATAAATAAGGTCAAGTTAATTTTAAGTTAGCTATTTAACTCTACTGGTCTCAATCTCATATCAATGCCCTCTACTTTCTACATATATCCTGGGGAAATAGTTGTGATAATTTATTTTATTTTAGCACTCAAACCCATTTTGCTCTTAATTTCATCAGTTGATAAACTTAATTTTCCACAGAAATTTAAGATTTTTGTTTCCCCATTTCACTGGATGAAACTATCTATTCTGCAAATCAGATGAATGTTCAGCCTGAATGCTCTGGTTAATCACTTCAAGATTTTGTGACACAAAAAAGCCCTATGTTTAAATAAAGCTTGAAAAAACATCCAGGACCTTTATTTTAGTTTTATGAAACTGGCCATCCTTTAAACCTACACGCACCTGAAAGATACTGTCATGAGGCAGTGTGGTCTACATTTTGACATTGTTCCTTAGTAAACAAATGAATAATAAAGCAGAGGGATAACAGACAAAGTACGGATTTAAATGCTAGTTATTACAAAGACTAGTAAAAAGTTAAATGTCGTGCAATTAGCCCACATTATTAACAGTCACATTTTTTGTATTATATGATAAAATAAATGTCAATAGAAGGCTCAGGCACATTAATTAAGACTTGTTACTACCCTATGGCCAAATATAAAATCACTTGTATAATCTGCACATCCCCAAGCATGTCCTTCACACTATGAGATGTCTGCATAAAATAGAGGTGAAGAGGTCAGGGTGATAGTCCAATTTAGGAGGAAGAAACTCACATACAAAAGACAAAGACAAAACCCTTTTGTTGCAAACTAATTTTCTTTTTAAAGAAAGTGCGTATTTGGGTCTGAAGTTACTAAGGAGATTTTTGGTTATTAGATGCAACTCCGAGGAAGGTACATGGCTGCACAGTAAACACACTGAGAGATGCGATAAGTGCAATTTTATTATGACTCTGATTTATCGTAAAGATAGCATCACAACATACATGACAGTATTGATGTCCTTTCAATAGATAAGTGTTCAGCTGCAAAATCACAGCATGGGTTGTATTTGCATTATAGAAATTGACATTATAGTAATTGACAGTATAAACTTCTGTATCTACACATCTCACACTCTTGCCCTCCATTGCAATCTGATGCTGGCTTAGTCCAGTAAGACATCCTGTTTTCTTCTCCTGCACATATATTATCCTGCACTTTTGCTGCCACATCAGATGTGCTCTTCTCCAGCTCCAGGAATCAGCTTTTGCACACAAACACCACTGCGTATCCCCTCACATTCCCAGCATCATCCATCCACCATCGGGTAACTAACCAGTCAAATTTCTACTGTTAATTTTGTAGTTGTCCGGTCTCACAGGAACCCTCAGCAGCTTACTGGACCAAAGAGAATCTCTCTCCAGTTAAGACAATTCAAACGTAATCATCTCATGAAGCTTATTTTCAAAGTACACTCTTGGATGCTTCTAGCTCTGCTTGAAACAATGCTACTATCTCCCTAGAAACCTGATGAAGAGCACTCCACCTCTGGCACTACAACAAATACACATATGCTGGCTACACCACGGTCTGCACAAGGAAGGCTGCTGCTTTTATTCTTTCAGGAACCTCACATCTTAAGCATTTGCTTTCCACACATCCCAAGCACTGAAACAATATGTACACCATTAAGTAATATTCTTGACTTGTCTCCCCAGTCCATTTGGGGGGGGAGGGGGGGGTGGGAAGAAAAGAAAAAAAAGCAGCAATAGGTGTTTCCACTGCAAGTGCAGAAGGAATAGATCACATATCCTAGATGCTAAAATGACCGCTTGTCCAGGACTGAGTTTTGTTTGGTTTCTGTCTTATAAGGGGAAAATGTGGGGGAAAACTTCCAATTGTTGAATGGAAAGACAGAAGATTTAACATGTAACTGTGTAGGAGTTTCAGCACATGGTAGTGATCATGGAAGTAATGAATTAGTGGGAGGAAATATGAGTGAGAAACAAAAATTCATTATAAATTCTGCTGTCAAGGCAGTTATTACAATTAATAATCATATACAATTCTTGTTAACCATTCATGCTTTAGGTAGCTTTAAAATTAAAAAAAAACAACAACAAAACCACCAAAAACCCCACATTCCTTTATTTTTTAAAAAAATATTTCAGTAGCCATTTTAGATTTGTATATCTCCAGAAGAAAACTAGTAAGGGAGAGTATTTCCCAGCCCTGGCATGTTTATTATGTAGAACATTTAACAGAGCTTCAATGACAGAATAGGGGTTTTATTAAATTGACTTCCTAGCTGTCCCTCGATCCCTTTCTTTCTTCCAGGATATAAGATTTTGTAAATGGCAGGTTTTAATCCAATATGGTCCATGTTTTCAATCAAAATTACTACATATTACATACACCCTAATATCACAGTTTCTTTGTGCCATTAATATAAGATTTGCAATCCCATGGCCCAGCAGTATAATAAATGAACATTTGTGTATCTTAAATGGTATTTTAACAGATTTTTGCAGCATCAGCTGCCCTTTTCTCCCCTCTGCTTCTCAGTGTTCTTCCTTTACCGCTGTCCAGCGCAGAATCCAAATGAAACAGCCTCTGCTCATTCTGAATCTCACCCTACAACATACACACTGCCTCCGATATTCAGCAGACCACCTAGTTTTGCTTAGAAAACAACATACAAATTTAATCTAGTTTCGTTAGTGTTTTTATTGTTTAAAAGCAACTGTTTAATGCATTGAAGATAAAAAGCACCATCTTTATGAAACCACTTCAGTCTTCTCATAACGTAAAGCACACTGCTACAGATATTCTTATGAGTATGTTTGCGAAGTATTAGTTAAATAACTAATTTCCAGAAGGCTGTACCAAAAACTTATTACTGTGGGGACATTTGTTTGTTCTGACTGAGTATGAATTAACCTTTCAGTTGTGATGGCATGTAAGGAAAAAAAAAAAAAATCCTATAGCCCAAACTAACCAGATTTAATATGCAGTCTGGGAAACATCCTGTCTCTAATTAATAAGAAAATAAATATTTTAGCTGATTTTTGATCCTGTAGGTACATTTCAATTTTAATATATTTCAGTGAAACTCTTTTCTTTTACCCTTCAGACCCATATTGTGAATCTGTTATATTTTCAATGCTAGACAAGAAATCACTGCAGCTAGTTTTAAATAAGGCTGCATAAAAGAAAAGATAAATGGTTTTAGACAGCCATACTGCTTTGTGAAGTATTGAACTGTGCTATGGGTTGACATATCTTTAAAATTGCTGCTAAATCACGAAGGCTCAAAAGTCAGAACAGATTACTGAAATATTCTTCAATGGTTCTTTGACACTATTTTTACTTGAGCCATTAGGATATACTGCAGCATAAGGAGACATTCAGAAGTGGTTTTTGACATGAAATACATTACTGCTTGTCACAGTATGCAATGGAGATCATAGTATATATAGACTTTTCATATATTGCATGATAGATAATGGCTTCTTTGAAAACCTTTTATGATGTACTACATTAACCTATAAAGTAAAGTACAACTATGTGCTTTTTTAAAGTTATTACATATTTCATTAATAAATTATTAAATACTTTGAACTATTGAGATGGTGACATGTGTAGTTTTCTATCTAATTTTATAATAATAGGGTATATAATTTCTTTGTTTTCTGATTAAGTAACCTCAGAGTGTCTGCAAAATATCATTGTTTATTCATTACAATCCTCTGCTATTAGATATTTCTGAATTTTCAGTAACCACTCTATATTCTACTTTGTGACCTGTGCACATCTGCTTGCTGTTTTACAGTTTACTAAACTAACTACTATTTAAGTCACCCCTTGTCCATATCCTCACATTCAATGCTTTGAGCCACTGCAACACTTCAGAAGAATCATGTTTTCCTTCCTGGTTACCAGTTGTTGCCTGAACAAGCACTCCATTCTCATTTCTTGGGAGTGGGGTGTAGATAATTTCCTAACGTGACAAGAGGTGACAGGCCACTATACATACCTGCTCCTTTCTTCCTTTAATTCCATGTATCATCAAACACAGAAGCCTACAGAGGTTAAAATCCAAACTAAGCTTCTGCTTAGTCATTTAAGCTACATTGACAGAACTGAGACACATATCTACAATAATACAATCTATAACCATAAAATCTACAAGTAGGAGAAAACTTTCTCCAGCAGCCATACTCAATCTTTAGATATCTTTCAGAGAGTTTTGAAGACAAATTTGCTGATAGCTAGGTCCTTCCAAGGTACTTTTAACTAGCATTAATGGAAATCTGAGCCATTAAAATTATTAATTTTAAAAGGTGGGATTTTTTTTTTCTCTTTAGCTATAGCTTTTCTAAACAGAGGAAAGTGCATTTCCTTGAACTTGATGCTCACCAAGCTTTTTTTTTATTTAAAAAAGTATATATACAGTTCTTTTAATAAGTTTTTGGATCAAAGTACCTAGGACTTCTGTTTCTGCTGAAGTTATACTATAATTCTTTCTAATTTACATGATATATGTTCAATTTCTTTTCAATAGAATTCAACTAAATATCATGGCTTCATTTATTTAGCCTGTGCTGGCATGATCTCTACTTAGTAAACATCTTTTCTTCAGGTTAACTTCAAAATGTAAAGTAGAAATTAGCTGCAATTGACGGATGTCATAGGACGTGGAGGAAAAGAACTGAAATAAACCAACAAGAAATAGCAATTGTTCATATACCACCTCAAACCATCAATTGATCTAAGGCTATTCAGGAATTGTCCCTGACTGTACCGTTACAGGACTGTAAGAAAGGAGAAACACTGTTTGTGCCCATTTACTTAGAGAAAATGCAGAAATTTAGAATGATTCCATAATACATTCCACAACTTACCACAACAATCCCACCTGTCTTCAATATAATATACCAACTGCTCCTAAAACCACACACACAACATATAACTGTATAAACTTGTCTTGCTGCCTTTTAACTCAGGCAAAAAAACCCCACAACCACACCATCACCCTGATAAAGAGCACAGCACCATAACTTAATATTATGCCACACAAAAAGAACAACTAAATTTCCCAATTTCCTTGGAAAAATAAACAAACAAAGAAACTAACCAAACAAAAAAAGAATGAAAACTTTTATACAATTCTGGTTTTTACTTCAAGAAGGAGCAGAACCGCTGCTATGATTTTGTTTCTCTCACAGTGGTTCAGAAGGAGTTGACTGCAGAAGAGAGGTTACATCCTTTGTTTGTTGGAATTACATTTCCTGACTACTCACTATAGTTGTGTAGGACTGTACATTTTGTCTGTTTCAAGCAGATGACAATGGTATCTCACTGACATCAACACTGTCACCCACTGTCACCCTGCCCTGTATATGGAAGCAAAGGCAAAGTGGAGGTGTAATGTACATTCAGCTGTTCGGCTGCAAGAACACATGCCTTGCAACACAGACCAGTCACAAATATCCCTGATATGTCCGAATTATCTAGAGCTGATTGGCCTTCCAATGCAAAGGCTCATTAGTCAAATGTTTTCTCTTAAACAGAAAGGCTAACAGCTGACATTTGTCTACTTTTTCCTTCTTGAAACCATTAGCAGGATCTTCTTCCTCTACCTACAGAATAACTTTCATAAAGTTTGTGGGAACATAGTATTTCAGGCTTCTCTTTCTATAGCTGAAATCGGCAACTGGATACCAACAAACATGAACATTGACCAAATGGAGGGCTGATGATGCAATCATAACACATCATTGCTTTAGAAAACAAGCTAAATCTCCTTCACCTTAGTCCTTTTTCCCTTGGAAAGCTACTAGGAAAAAAACAACTATTGCCAGCTATGACTAAATATTTTTTATTATCATTATTATTATTATTATTATTAAACTGCATTTCACATACCTTAAGGAAAAAAAAACAAAACAAAGCAAAACAAAAAAAACCACAAATTTCCCTTTCCCAAAGATGTAGTATCATAACCACAGACATTATCTCTAATAATCTATTTATATAACCTTATGTATATGGAAAAAATATGCTTCTACTTAGTATATAAGTTCCTGAGTTTAGAAACACATTATAATTAGTGAGAGAAGGACAGAGCTGTAACTGACAAAGTCTGCTTTTTAAGTGACCATAAATATAGGTAAATATCTTATTTTGGTATCACCCCCATAGTGCAGTTGAGGATATTTACTTAACAGCAAAAGATAATGGAAGCCATCACTTTTAATCTTAGCAGAAATTTAATTTATGATGATGAAATGCTAATAACAACTCATTGATTTAAAACATGTGATAGACCCAAGCAAGTCTATTTAAATCCTATTTTGGCAAAGATTTTTTTGATGCTAAACACCCATTAAACACCAATAGGATTCGAGCATTTTACACTTTGCAACTTCTTTGAAAATCCCAACTGCTCTCACAGTACATAACGTATGATGTACTACAGGAAGTGTAAATTTAAGATTTAATTCTTTCAGATGGTGATCTAATGGGAATTGAATGGGCAAATATACTTCAAAGGAAAATTTTAGTTTACTTCACTGCTTAGAAGAAAGAGGTATCTTATACAGAGGATGAATTAATACTGAGTGCAATGTGTGAGGGAACTTCACTGAAGAAAGTGATGTTGAAAAGGAATTTCCAGAGGAGAACAAGGATTGATTGAGTCATTCACCAAAGCACTTGCTGTACCTTCAAGTCTTCCAGATACCCTCCAGGCAAATAACATGACCCTCAGCTGTTATTCCAGAAGGGCACACATCTTCTGCCAGCCCTGAGGGAACATTTCAAATCATCCACTGTGATAGTACATAGGGGAAGGAGCTGCTGCCATTGACTGGCATCTTTAACAAAAGTCAGCTGGGACAAGAGCCTGAGCCAAGAGAAGTGGGCAAAGAGGGACAGGTGGAGCCGCAGCCACACTGGGGGTGGACGGCTGGAAAAATGCTCTTGCTCCACATTCAGATCTGCAAATTCAGAATGAGTTCAGTGCTCTGAGTGCTGGTGAGGAACACCAAAACCTGTCAGGGGATTTATCAGAGCTGACTGAGCCCAAACCTTTTGTGTACACAAAAGGGAAGAAGCAAGTAATAGTTACTGGAGACTCCCTCCTGTGGGGACTAAGGCACCAATCTGGTGGCTTGACCCAAACTGGTATTGCAGGTTCATTGCTTGGCCCGAGCTAAGATCCAGGATGCTGCAGAGGGACTGTCAAGGCTTGTCTGGCTCCCTGATGTATTGCTTTTCCATGTAAGAGCCGCTGATACTGCTGGGGGTAATGCAAAATGTATTGAGAACAACCACGAAGCTCTGAGGGCAAGGGTAAAAGGCATGATGGGACCCACATTGTGTCTCCTCAAGCCTTCACTGAGGGGGAAAGACTATAGCAGAAGTGGTATCATCTAGCAGGTCAACAACTATCTGTGCATGCCTGGTATCGCAGTCAGCGCTTTGACTGTGGGACCCTCTCTGTAACCTTGCAGCAAAGAAGACCAACAGCATCTTAGGCTGTATTAGTAAGGTCATACCCAGCAGGTGTAGGACTGGACCATCCCCTCTATTCAGTAGTTTTAAGATTGCATCTAGAGTACTATATCCAGTTTTGGGTATCCCAGAACAAGAAGGATATCAACATCTTGGCGTGAGTCCAAGAGCAGGCCACCAAGATGGCAGGGGGCTGGAGAATATGACGTGGGGAGAGGCTGAGAGAAGTGAGCCTGTTCAGTTTCTAGAAGAGAAGCAGCAGGAAAGATCTATTGCTGTCTACAACTACCTGATCAGAGGACACAAAGATGATGGAGCTACGCTCTTCTCAAAAGTGCACGGTAGTAGGATGAGAGGCAACGTGCACAAGTTGGAACATGAGAAATTCTGATTAGATATTAGGAAAACATTTTTTTATGGTGGTGAATTAGTGGAACACATTGCCCAGAGTTTTTATGGAATCTCTGTCCCTGGAGACTGGGCTATGCACAGCCTTGAGCAACCTCATCTAATTAGACCTGCCCTGAGCAGAGGGTTGGACTTCTGGAGGGTCTTTCCAACCTCCATGATTCTAAATCAATAATGATGGGCACTAGCCCTGCACCCCAAAAATGGCCACTTTCCCTACTGGTTATTAAAGGAATCTCAGAAGACTTGTTCGGATGCTTTTATTATCAATACCTCACATAAAGTTAGATGAATCCCAACCCCAATTTCTATTTTGCTGCTGTTTGAACTCCATAGGAATTGAGGCACCTGAAAGCCTTAGCGGCTTTAATATTTTATAAGCTCAAATCCTATTGAAAATAATTTCTGAGATATAAAGCTCCTTTTTACAATCCTCCCAATATTTCTAATGTATAATCATTTTTTACCAAATCACTGTACAAATGATTATTAACCATTTCACTAATGAAAGAGAAAGACAGCTTTCTTTCACCCTAGCCTTAGGAACAGTTACACCCCAATATGTATAAGGTTGTGTCACTTCCTCGCTAGAAACAGTTACATAACTAATTCCTCTTAAAGAAAAACACCTTTGTGTTAAAGCCCTCGCTGGAATGCTTAAATTCTCATTCTATGCACTTGTCTTTTAATACCTATTCACATGAATAAAATCACTGATTCAGTTAATTTTTTTGAGGTAGTGACTTATTACTGGAATTCTTTAGTAGCATTATGGTTACTTTATGTAATACCCTTCACAATACCCTTTTGAGATTTTTGACATTGGTACTATTCCTCGAAAGTGCTTTAAGTACAGAATAACACAAAGAAAAATGTGAGAACAACATAAGACAGAGGCAGAGGTTTTTTCCTAAAAACAAAATAAAAATCTCTTGAGAATTGAACTGACATTTACAGGAACATAATTTTTGGCAGTATTACCTCTGAACAAAGCTGTCCAACCTCCTGTTATAAAAATCAGCTTTCACTTGCATACTACATCCATCTTTTAACTATATAGTATTATAATATTTCATGCTGTGTATCTGCCTCAGACTAAATTTCATTGGATTTGTCCAAATTTCTATCAAAAAAAATTTCAGACCCTAAAATGACTGGCTTGGAGGATGACACTGTTGATGACTAAATAAACCAGAAGAATCCCATCCCTAATTCCTGTTTTGTCACTGAAACCAGTAAGAATTTAGGTGTCTATTCCTCACAGGAATTTAGGATCTGGTTCTATGATGTGATGTAAAATCTCAAGGACTAATGAAAACCCCTACTGTAACCACTTCCAGAAATGAAGCCGAGAAAAAAAACAACAAAAAATTTGGTAGAGGAGAAGAGATTGTATTTGAGATGTGTTTTTCCAACTTGTACGCATAAGCCTAAATCTGGCCTCATTAAAAGTTTTTTTTTTTTTTTACAAGATGTGAAGAGCACTCTTTATTTTGGCAAAAAAATTAATGCTAATATTTTCTTCTCAGCATTTCTTATCACCCAGCTAGCCAGACTGCACATACTTTATCATTCCAGAGCCCACAAGCATGCTCCAAACCAGGATCATGAGATGAAGTCAAGAGTTTCCTTACAAAATCCATTCACAGGTGGGGCCTGGTTGCATGTGGGCACTGCAGGGAAGTGACCCTGTCACCATACTTTCTCTAGAAGCCAGTAGCAGGAACAAGGGAAGAGAGCAGAAAAGAGACACTGATAGGAAATTGTGACAAAAAGAGTAAGACAACTGGAAAGTAGGAGTGAATTAAAGACCGAGTCAGAAGACTTGATCTAAAAATCAAGAGGTTGAACTAAGATAGATGAAAGAAACAAAGGTGAGCATGAAGAACTGAAGAAGAGGGCTCACCAGTGATGCTGAAACACAAAGCCAGGAAAGACATGAGCTGCCTCCATGGAAACTGCAGGCAACAGCCTCTGAACATTAGCTACAGAGCAAGGCCAGACCAACTGGACAAGGAGCCCAAAGTTAAGTAGAACAGGTTGTTTACAGAGAATATGAAGTACTACAGATTATGAGAGTGAGCCCATCAGTAGTTGAGAACAAGACAATCCAGAGTAGGAAGAGGCTGGGGAAACGGAACCTGAGCAGGTAGAAAGAATTAGGATATCCGGAAAAAGATGGTGGAGTCTTTTGCCAAGAAATCCCATTTTAAAGATGTCTATTAGTGATGCATTCTTCTTTTATTGGGTGCCTATCTTTTATATATAGAGGACTACCTACTATTAAGTGTTCTGAAGAACAATATGCTTATCACCTCAGATTGGTCACTCATAATTACTGCATACTTTAATCCTGAAATATCTCACAAATTGGTTACACAAAATATTTGTATATTTTTATCTTTAGTATCTCTGAGCTTCAATTCACTTTCTTTAAGAACTGGTTTAAAACACAGCACACCTCAGTCTAATAGAAATATTAATTCACTAAGACTGGTGAAAATGTTATTGTGAGGCATAACAACCCCACGCCCAATTACTAATTCTTTATTCAAAGTGGTGTTTGAATAGCAGGAAAACAGAAGAAAAAACAGTGTCGAACAGCTGCTTACCTAAGTGAACTCCTTGTATCATATGTATGGTATCAGACAGGCAGCCTGTAGAAAAATATAGTCCATAGCCATATAATTAACACCTGTTTAATATTGTACAATGGATTTAAAAGAACACATTAAGGTTGTACACGCAAACTTAACCCTGGCATGTTCTAAAGCTTTGAGTGCAGCTTTATCAATATTCTTTATATATTATATATGTGCGGAAGACATAAAAAAGACATTCCATTTTATTTCATTTAGACTTGAGTCACTCCAGCTTTGGGCTGGGTTCTATGCATGATGCTTCCCATTATTCTATTTAAGCTAGAAGGTTTTCATGAAATATTTGCTTTGGATCTCAGTGAAATACATTTTCAAATTCTCTAACATTCTCCAGTCAAATAATTTGCTTTTACAGGCAAACAAATGAAGCTAAGCTCCTTCTTGAAACTGTTCAGCATCTGTTATTTTCCTATCAGGAAACAGCCCCAAACCTTCACTATTTAGATTACCAGAAACTGTCTCTTGTTTTTCAGAATTAGTTTATTCTCAGTTATTTGTTGGGATGCTGACATTGTCTTTTTCTTCAACTAGCTTTCTCTCTTTCTCATGCTGAATTCCACTCTCTCTGTGTATTTATGGATAGCAACGTTATTCTTCTGAACCTTCATTTGGATAGATTCAATAAGTCAGGTTCCTTTAGACCCATCACAAAAGTCTCTCCATTCTGTAATCCTTATCCCTCATACCCATTGTTTGACACTTCTGTCTGAATAAACGTCTTTCAAACTTGGGTCTCAAGAATTTTAACAGTAAATATAAATATTATATTCTTGCTTTACAGTGGCGCAGCTTCAATGAGAAGGAGAGACAATGTCCTCCCACAGGACAGCAGATTTTAACTTATTGTGGAAGACAACATCTTGAGTCTGCAGGTTTCTCACAGTACAAGTGCTTTGCCCTTGCCCCAAATCCCCTTCCCCTCACTCTGCCCCCTGCCAGTTTTTCCATAAAGACCTAGGCAAAAGAATAAACAGTTTCGAGAGAAGGTGGCTATTACTATGCTTTATTTAGCACTCTGTGTCACAGGCCCAATACTATTTGTATGAGACAGATTTGTTCTGAGATCGTGGGCCAGATCAGGCCCATCAAAGGCCTGAGATAAAAAAAAAAAAAAAGAAAGAAAAAAGACAAACAAAAAAACCCTGAGTCCTAAATAGCAATCAGACCTCAGGAGAAAAAAGAACTTCCAAGAACTCCTCCTCCTTCTGCATGTGCTCAGAATCAGCACTCTGAGCATACAGAGAGCATTACCATCAAATAGAGAGGTGCTCAACGAGCAGAGGTTGAGCGAACATTTCTGAAGTGCAATTTTGGCACTTCAATTCTGCCTACTCTGAGTGATTGAGTTCCTTGCTAGTTGGAGCTGAATTCTGTATTTTTTCATGTTGCATGTCAAAAATGTGGATATAGAATTTTGGCCCTGCAAGCAGAGCACATGTGTGCTTTTCAGCTTTGGGTGATAACTTAAGCTGTGGGATAGCTATGCTTGTTTTCAGAATGTTATAAACTAGGCTTTGTACTATTGTCAAGGGAATTCAGTACCTGCCAACCTACAATCTTTCTAAGTATCTGAAGTGGATTTGGGCCTTTTTGTTTGTTTGTTTCTTTTTGGATTGGACAAATACAGATATTAATCTATTGGCAAGCTAGTCTGTTATGAAAAAAAGTCTAAAACTTGATTTGGTTTTTACAAACCTAAGTGCTTGACAAACCAAATGACAGTTCTGGAACCAGGAGCAAAAATACTGTTATCAGCTAGGTGGCAAAAACCTTTCAGAGACTATCTTCCACAGCTTATTGACTAGAAACTGTCTAAACTATCTGGTCTGACCTCACTGCTAAAGAGAAAAACACATACCAGCAGCAAAAGCATTAGATATAACCATCAAGGTCACTATAAACATACACCTATATACAGACGGTGACACACATGGTTTTGTAACATCCTGCCAAAACATTCAAAGATGAGCTTGAACCACCATATTCACTAGCTCACAAGAGAGGGCAATAGATGATTTTTAAGACCTCTTCACAAACACCATGCATAAAGGAATGTGGGCCAGATTACCTTTTATGTACCAACTGCTTTCATTCTCTTCAGTGATGCAAAAGCAGCTGCAAAATCAGTCTGATTAGCTGGTTAGCCATCTTTACATCTGCTCTGTGACACTAAGGTGCTGTAAAGCAGCTGGAACTTACTGAAAGTGAATGGGGCTTTGTATTTCCAGGAGTCACAATCAAGTTAATCAGTGACAGGTGATGTATTTCCTTAAAAAGAAAGAAAGAAAGAAAGAAAAAAGCAAAAGCAAAATATAAATTGACACCAACATTTTAAGTAATTGTAACAAGATGTCTCTTTTCAAAAGGTATGTTTTAAATAAAAAAAGGGAAAAAAATGAGGGTTAACAAACAAGTTTTGTGTAATTCTGATCCTCATAGTCCTCCAAACTAATGAAAAACCTTTCCATCTACGACTATGGTCAGGGCTAACAAATAGATAACAATAAGTAAACCTGTAAGATTCTATGCTAATTTCAAAAAGAGTGATGTGCAGAAATGTGTGGACTTAGGAAAATGTAATTACACCAATCCTTCATTAGGATGATGAATTCTCTGGTATAAAGGACTTGATTATCAAGCAATATTTATTCTCTTTTTGACTTTTTCAACAATTTATAGACAGTGCTTATAGAAACTGAGGGTTAAAAACCTTGCAATATTACACCCATAGAAAAATGTTACATGTTTTTTCTGATGCTAGGAAATAATTTGATTACTGATTCTCTTTGCATGTATATGCACATCTTCTGGTGCACATATAAGAAAATCAAATACATAATGGATTCATTAGCAGGTTTTTGACCCAGACCTAACAATCACAATTTAATGCATTTTTTTTTTTCTCTAACAACTTAGGACCCTGCTATCGGATATGGATTCCTGTGTATTAGATCCTATAAAAGTAGGCAACAAAGGGAAAAGGTAGCTGTGTATCAGTGTGATAAAGTTTGACATCAGCAAGACAGAGAAGAAGCCACTAAATGGTGAAGCACTTGGGAACATTTCACTAAAGCAGGAAAATACACAATGCAATGCACAGGATAAATAGCGTAGGTATTTAATGTCAATTATTGCCATAAACTTGTGTATCCTTTATGCAGTCACATGTCTGGCATTGCTGCCTGATAGTCAGAAAAAAGATTGATTCATCTGGATCTCCCCAAACCTGTTCACATCATTAAGATGCTAGAAAAAACTTAGACTAATGAAGGACCTCACTGAATAAACATGAAGAATCATGCAAAGTAGATTCCTTAAGTACCCTCAAGAT
Organism: Pelecanoides urinatrix; assembly: GCA_013400755.1. NCBI lineage: Eukaryota > Metazoa > Chordata > Aves > Procellariiformes > Procellariidae > Pelecanoides > Pelecanoides urinatrix. The sequence goes on along the minus strand of VZTQ01016307.1, from coordinate 7,694 downwards.
GTGTGGAAACACAAGAAAGATAGAATTATACAGTTTCTTGGTGTCATCCCTATCACAGTAGATAATTTTAACTAGCCTAATAAGGTATACTTCCATTAGTCCCTTAGCAAATTACTTTGTACTACATTACAGACAGAAATGTCAATTGCTAAGAGCATCCATGTAGTACAACATCACAGATGATGATATATCAGCTGTCTGCAGCAAGAAGCAATCATTTCACAGTGATTAGAAAACAGAATAATGTCCCTGTTCATGATGGTGCCTCAGTCAGAAGGGATGACAACCATTAGTTGCTGTGCTGCTACAGGACATTTGGCAGTAATGACTGCAGAGAGCATCAGTAAGAAACCAGCTGCATGAATGAGTGGTTGTGTCAGTGTTTGAATTATTTTTTTTAAACACTCTTGTGTGGCAGCACAGGAATGCCTGAAGAAACAAGTGTCAGGAGGAAGGGATGGTAGATAAGAAACCCAGAAACAAAATGAAGCACATTCTTGAAGATATAAAGATCAAGACAAGCCAGATAGACAGGCAAAGGTCTCAAAGATGGAAAGATCACTGAAGTGTAGAAGACTAAAACTGGCAAGGAAGAAGTGTACTAACAGCTTATGGGAAAGTCACTGCCTTTTTTGAAGCCAATCAAAATCATTGCCAAACATCTGGCACCTAATGTTCAACTTTACCCAGTGACTGACTAACAACACATGGGTTTCTCCATCAGGGAATTGGTCACAAAAGATATAGCTGTTTTGGCAATATTCAAGTTTAAAGTAGACATGTCCATGAAATAAGTTCAAAAAAGAATAACCTGGAAAAAGAGATGATAGAAAAAATAAACAGATAAACAAAGTCTGCAAGACTGAGGACTCAGAAGCATACTGGTTGCTCCTGGTGGAAATATTTTCTTACAGAAGTATATACTGGGGATTCAAACTGTTTCTAAGTGACACTGGCCTGGAGATGCTGTTCATTTCCCAAACACAGCTGGACTGAATAGACATGACCTTTTCACCCCTGAGGCAAATAAAGCAGCTGATAATGGGTTTTTGTTTGTTTTGTTTTGTTTTTCTTTTGCATTCTACATAATGAAAAACTACAAACTGCTCCCTTTCCAGAAATACTTTGGGTTTTATTACACTCAGCCTATATGGTTCTTTTGAGATTGATACTGACTGGTTTTAAACTTCTTGTATGTCTGGTATTTTTTTACTTTTTTTTTTTTCCCCTTGGGTTTTTTTTTGCATATTTATTTCCAAGGCACTCCCTTATTATTATCCAGCAAAGTCTAATATTTCTGGTTAAAAGCAGTATCTGACAAGATCCATTGCTGGCTGGGAGTCACTTCATATGACTCTTCTATAAATAAGTGGGTCAGCTGAAAAGATTAACAAAGTAATTTGGCAGACATTTGTTATGACAGGTATTGTGAGGAGTGCAAACAAGTCTGCTGGTTTAAAAGTACATAATGCCAATATATCACACTGAAAACCAAACAAAAACCCTCAACCTATTAAATACAATTATTGGTTGTTCTAAGTAGTCTAAATGGACAGGTCAGGCTTTCACTAATTTTGTGACTGATGATTATTCATTTTCTTATAATTACCTGAAGGCTGTATCTGAATTGTTTTTTGAGTAATTGCTCTGGGGGAAAAAAAATCATGGTTAGAATGGGGAGATACTTCTTACATATATTTTACACTGGTTCTGTCATTTATCTGGAGTACAGTAGCTATGGTCACTTAATTCACAATCTGTACTACCCGAGCTATAAATGAGACTGGAGAGACTTACTGATGAGGAAGAGCATCACTAGTATTTACATAACTGTTTGTTCAGAAAGGTTTAAATAACACAAAATGTTCGTTTAAACAGAATGTTAAGGCACTGGCAAATCCAAAGCATGCAAATACCACTTAATTTTTAATCACTGGTTGCTAAGTTTCATTTATGCCTGAGTGGCCATTGACTTAATTACAATATTATAAACTCATAAGTAGTCCTTGTTCAGAAAAGGCATTGGGACATGCCCTGAAGAATGTGTTGTTAAACATAAGATTGCTTAGCCTGTGAAGCCTCAGCAGAAAAGCCATTAATTTGTGAAAATGGGGCTCAGTTTGCAATTATTTTCTGTCTTTCTTGATAAAGGTGACTTCCTTGAGACTCCTTTATCTTCATAATGTGCCTCAATCCAGTCATTATAATAATGCACTTCCAAATTGAAAGGATGTTGAATTCTCAACTAAGCTCCTGGATTTGTAATCAAATACATTATGATCCACTGACTTAAGAGCATCTTGGTAGGATGCTGTGTAGATGAACTATGAAAAGGGAAAGTCTACTAATGGATGAAGCATGATTTAGATTTAATCATTTGTGAGCGTGGTGTAAGTTTGGGAAAAAATGGCTCATTTGGTTTTTTTGTGCTCAGGATATAATGTAATATGTTTGTGTAGACATTTAAAACAGAAATTCTTCTGCATTACCTTTAAAGGAGAAAACGACGAGTCCTGTGAAGAATGTCACAATGTAATCTCTAGCCGTCTTCCTACTGAAATATATGAATTTAAAATAGTGTGAATTACATTGCTAAACATACACATGAAGATTATTTGAAGACACTGTTTTGGCTGCAACAAACTTGCTAATCTAGTTTTAAAGATTAGTAGAAATATATTTCTAGCTTCAGAAGGTAGCTTCACACTGCTCAGGCAAACCAGAGTCATTTACAATCAGATTTTCAAGCAACCCTCTTTCTGCTTAGTATAAGAGCATTCAAAACTTACTGAGCCCAGTTCACACTGGAACAAAACAAAAAGATGGATTTTCCACCTGCAACATTAAAAGAAAATTTTGTGAAGCACAAGTAATGAGAAATGGCATTAGGCCATTTCAGCGGTGCATACATGATTGCACTTGAGTAAGAAACAGCATGGGTAGCACATAGCTGGCGTGTGTAAAATGCGAAAAGAAGTCAGCTGGTCTGTAAGTGTGAGTCAAAAACAAGACTAGGCTTTGTAACTCATTAGCAAACTAATATAATGACAGATAAAAAATCAGAAAAGCTGAACTTTCATTTTAGAGGCTTAAAAATTTGATTCTGTGACTTTATTGTTTGCTAGTAGTATGCCATTATTGTGTTTTTCTCTTTTCCATTCTGCCCAACGAAACTTGAGTGATAACTAAGTATTGAGTCAAATCCATGGCTGATGAAGCTAAGGACCAACATGACAAGGCAGAGATTGGAAGGAAATCCTACAAAAAACATATTTAAGTTACAAAGTCAAGGCCCTCCAAACTTCATTTAAAAAGTCCATGATAAATATTAAGTGTTCCTTTTTCTTGTGATATTCATGGTAGATACATAAAACAAGTGGTAGATACATTTTCTGTTACTGAATTTTAACATATCAAACAGAAGATTTAAATTTAGCCTCTAAACTAAGCAAACACAATACTGTGTCTGCTAAGTTATGTGATAGCGCTCCTGGACACCCACAAAGACACCTAGAGAGACAACAGCAGGAGGGGGAGCCCAAATAATCCCCTGCCAGGCGACTCCCTGGCCCATCACAGGGGCCATCAGACCAGCAAAGGCCCATCTGCACAAGCCCAGAGGAGCACAGGAACACACAGTGGCAGATAGAAACCCAAAGGAAGGACTCCTGAGGAACAACCACCTTGTCCAGACCCCTCCCCAGCCTGTCCCAGTAGAACTATTGGCCCCAGTCCAGGTGCAAAACCCATCTCATGAGTCATGGGGAGCAGCTGTCCAGTCACCTTTTGGACTAAGGGGAGTTGCTGCCGAGGGGTAGGATATATTATGGGGTGCAGGGCAAAAGCAGTGTGAGATCACACAGGACTTATGGAATATTTCGGGGGGGAACCAAAGACAGAACAAGGGAGGGGGTTAGGTGATTAGTGAAGAAACAAGAGTGGGGAAATACAGGAATAAGGGGATGAAAAGGGCTGCTGGCACATAGATAGTTAGCTGGTCAGTACACTTGCCTGGCCATGCCCTTCATGTGACCAGCACAGTCTGTCCTGTCGTCTCATCAAATTCCTTTCTAAGTCTTTCCTGGGTGAGGGCTGTCTATGCTGTGTGCACATGTATGCGTGTATGGGGTGTGAGTGCAGCAACTGAGGTCAGACCTCAGTTGGGTGGGAGGGCCCCTGTGGTGCCAGCAACTGGAGTGAGTGTGGGTGTGTGATGGCTAATGAAGGTCAACCTGGACAACCTGGGAGCAAAGCGGGATTGATTTTGATTGGGTCTCTAAGGGCAGCTCTGGGTGTGAAAGCACCTGCATATCTCTAGGGACGAGAGCACAGTGGGGTCGGCCATTGGGACCAGGGGAGTCCTGGCCAGCTGGGTGTGTGTGAGGGTCTGTACCAGCAATTGGAGTAGGTCTCTGCCTTCAGGAGCTTGTATGTCCAGGTGCCAGCACCTGGGGAGACTGGGATCCCAGGCCCAGCTAGTAGGCAGACTGACTGTCTGAGCCCAGCTGCTGCAGGGATCTACCTTGTACATATGTATATATATGTATTCTCACTAACAGACCTGCATCCTGCCCAGCCAGAGAGGCAAGTAGGATGAGGCCATTAGTACTGTCTGCGTCTATGCGGGTGCTCTGAGACTCTGTCTGTGATCTGTGTGGCCGGCCATATGTATCTGTATATATGTACTGTATATGTGTACCTTTGTGTGTGTGCTTGCTGGGTACACATCTTCAGCCTTGCTACTGGCTGGACCTGGGGACATGGAGAGGCAGCAGCCTTGCCTCTCTCAGGCTGTTGGATCTGGCGTGATCTGTTTTCCTCTATCAGCACCAACTCGCACAGTGTGGAAAAAGAATGTTTTCTGGAACATAGGCTAGCACAGTCATAAGTATATATTGATTCAAATTTCAAGACTTGTTGAATGTTATTTGATATTAGACAAAAACTGAAATGTCTGTGGTATATAATTACTATCTCACTAAGATATTAATTCCATGACAGAAACTATGTATGATGGAAAAAACATAATTTACTTTATGAGGCAACAACACTGGAATATATACAACAACAAAGAAAACAACTGCTCATTTATAGATATACTGTAAGGTGTATTTACAATTTGATGTATACCACACTACTGTTTAGAGGAAGCATCCAAAGCAAATCTCAGCATGAAAATACGTAAATGTCCATGCACTGGATAAATGTTTCCTTCCAAGTGATAATAACACTAATACAAGTATCTTTCTATTTCTTTCATAGAATTAGAATAACTGAGATTTGCAGATGATAAAAATATCATTGATAAGAGAAGATATTTCAATTTAACAGACAGCAGCAGAAATCTTTACCTTAATTGAACTTGATAAAGTTTCTATCAGCATTCTTACATAAACACAAGAGAGGGAGGAAAACAGCTACTAAAAGGCTCCTTAAAAGAGCTTTTTAAAATCTCATAAAAAAAATAAAAGCTATATAATTTATATGAAAAATGTGAGGGAAGTTATCACAGATGAGAAAAAAAAATCCAAAGACAGTAGTAAGAAAACCCAAAGTAGTAGTTCTTTCCTTTTAAGTTACAAATAATTCACATTTAAACAATAAAATTTGTCAACTGTTATGATCTTCAATATTTCCAAGTCAGTGACTAATAAGAAAAGAATATTTTTTCTTCTATTTTCTTCTATTTTTTATCTTTTATTATTCTTCCTTTTCAGTCTTCTATAACGTTCTGTTTTCTGTGCAGAGTCAAAACTTTTTAATACCCCTTATTAACTAATTTTCCTTCAGAGAACAAACTCTAGGTTAGGCAGGAGTTCGTAAGAGATAACAGTGAAAACATCTCTATGAAAAACTGTTAGAGAGGAGGAGAACTAAACCCTTCAGAGCTGCTTCTTGAGTAGAAAGGTCTGAAACTGCCACAGATTGATGAAAGGGAATTCTGATACTGAATTATAATGTTTTTATCACAACATTTCACTGAGGCACAACCAGTGTCTTGAAATATTGCAATGCAGCACGTGACTGTCCTTAAAGCTGTTTGTCTTTCACTATTTTATCCCCCCGCAATGTGTCCTATGCATTTCTTACTCCCAAGAAGAAATGCGAGCTTCCCCCCGCCTACCCTCATTGCCACCGGTAGCTTTGAAATGAATGAGGGGAGGTGGATGGTAGCAGCTCTGCCCTATTGGTTCACATTCTCCACTGCATGAGCTTTTGTGTCAGACATTACACAGTTACCTCCTGCAATAGCACTTTCCTTAGCCTTGTCTACTTTACCATTTTTAGAATGCTCTCCAAGTTTCCTCACCAGCGTCACAACTGAATACAGAGAAGTGGAATTATAGCTCCAAGGTTTTCTAAGAAATGGTAGGAAACTAGTTAACAGCATGAACAACCACTGAAACAAAACTTGATCGATATCCCATAAAGCTATGAATAGTTTTGATGACTGGAAGAGCAAGGGACATATTGGACATTTTTTATTATAACTGAAAAAAAAAAAAATGCAGCACCTATGATAAAAAGAGAAAAAATTCTACAACAAATATTTAAACTAACCCATAAAATGCACTTGGTGAATCAGTTTGCCACTGTTAGAAGGTATTGGAATATTAATTTAGGGATTAGGCAAAGAGGAGCTAAACTATGCAGTTTTCAGTGAGATATGTACATGGCTGACAGGTATTGACTAATCAGATTGCACCATTTCTGTAAGCTGTAAATGGCTTCCAAAAATGAACACCAAAGAGATTGTTAAATACTGATAAGTGAGGTTAGGCATCTTGTATTTCAAAATAACCTGCATGTAAATGCTCCATTAAAACAAAGACACAAGAGGGGGTGGGGGAAAGATGCTTCTCCTGCATAGGGTAATTTAGCAGACCTTTAAGCAGGAAAATGTTAAGGGGAAAAAACCCATAGCAGTGTCTTGGCAACATTCTTAATTATAAGCCTAAACAACCATTCATTCAAGCTGTCACAGTTATTAAAACAATAGTAAAACAGCTTAACTGATATGAATAAGCGGGAAACAAGATTGCTGCCGTTAAGTCTTTTATTTGCACCTCTATCTGTCCCATCTTGTCAAAAGGATTATCTACAAAGAAGTTAATGCTCATCTTTCTTTCTAAAACATGCAGTCTTATTACAGTTAATACACAGAAACATCCTCGTAATAGCTTCTTAACACTGATGTGTCTGGTGAGGGATAACATTGGGCATCAGCCCCCTTGTATCTAAATACAGCGTTAGGTCCTTCAAGGAACTAGCCATCTGCTACTCTTTTTACATTTGAAATGAGGCTTCTTGTAATACTGTATCACCAGAATCAAGAAATATGACGTCCAAATGAAACATTCATGGACCCATAGCACTTTTATTCGGAGAAACCCTATTCCATTGCTGTCTACTGTATAATAATGGACAAACACTTCAGAAGAAGAAAGGCCATTTCAGGCTGGAAGATGATGCTGGCAGAAGAACCAGTGGGATTGATTCGGCCATACCTTACTTTAGAGTGGAAATCAAAACAGACCTAGCTGCGCTTCCTGACTGGAAGTCCAATTGTCCAAAGATTTGTCCCTTGACACCACCTGGATCATCTGTACTTGAAGCACAGGCAAAATTAATTGCATCATAACCTGTGACACAGGTCCCTGCTCGAGGCATCAGGCGAATACCCGCCTGGCCTC
>VZTQ01016306.1:365039-380340 GCA_013400755.1 Pelecanoides urinatrix | reverse complement strand
CCCGGCGAGGGAGGGGCGCGGGGAGGGGCCGGTACCAGCGCCGGCGGGGAGGGGCTCCCCGCGGCCCCGGGCCGGGAGCAGCCGGTGGGGGCGCGGGCGGCTTAGCTGCCCCCCGCGGTCTGAGGGTGTCGGGGCCTACGTCACGACTTACTCCGCGTCAGCCGCAGCAGGGTACTCCTCCGCGAGGGGCCGGCCTCGACCCCTCCCCACCCCCGCCGCCATGCTGCGGCCGCCCTGGTGGCGGAGGGGATGACGCACGTCCGGCGCGTTACGTGGCCTGGGGGAGGCGGGGGAGGTGTGAGTCCAGCTGCCGGCCCGGGGCCGGGGGCGCTGGCGCCGCGGCCCGCGCCCGGTTCTCCTGCCTCTGGGCTGCCTCGTGCGAGCCCATCCGCGAGGCGCCGCGTTACCGTGCCCTCCCCGCAGCCATGCCCGCCGGCGTGCCTTGGCCCACCTACCTGAAGACGCTGGCGGCCAGCATGCTGGCCATGTTCGCCGGCGCCGAGGTCGTGCACAGGTACTACAGGCCTGACCTGGTGAGTGGTGGGGCGGTTCCGGTCGCTGGTTGCGTGACGGAGGCCGGTGGCGCCTCTGCGGGATGGAGGGTCTCCTGTGGAGGCTTTCTGTTAGAAAGGCCTCCGGCCTGACTGCAGGAGACGAGGAAGCAGCGGCCCGGGGGCCAGGCCGTCTCTTGGGAGCCGCCTTCGGGCTGGTGGCGTGGTGCCGGCAATGGGAACGCCTTGCAGGCTTCTTCAGAAGGGGTTTTACGCTGTGGGAAGTTGGCTTGTGAAAAGAGCGCGCAAAAGTGGCGAGAAGGGGCTATACTAGACTTAAATAGACTTTTTTTCCTCCGGTAACAGAGGTGAAGATGACCAAAAGTTTATGTTAGAAATAACGACAGACTGAGAGTCAAGACTGTCAACATCAGTCACAGAGAACCAAGCTCCAACGAGAGCATCCTCCAGGGCTATTAGTGGTTAGTTTGGTCTCTTGGCAGCCTTCTAACTTGTGAGCCTTACTTCATCCTCCTGCTCTTTTATGTTTTGGTTTTTTAAAAACACTGTGCTATTAGCTAAAAAATCTCCATGCTTGAGCCTTAGTGTCGAAATTTAAGCAATGAGCCTGACATCATTGCAGATGCATAAGAATTTATGTATTTTAATAGTCTCTACTGTAGCCTTCATTACAGGCAAATAGGCATATTTATTCAGAATGATCTAATGATCTACACCTCTTTAAACTACCACAAATTTTGAGGAGGTACAGTTCTTGAAATGTCATGTCATCTGGTATTTTTTCCTTTTTTGAATTTCATCTCCAGTTTCAGTGCTTAATTTCTAAAGCAGAAAGGTACAAGCAGTGAAACAAGTACTTCTGTCACCAAAAGAAAGAATGTGTGGAAACTGTACTAGACATCTCAACCGCACTTACGTTCTTAAATGGCAAAAAGAAGCTTTGTTCCTTTAAAGCAAACTGTCCATTCTTCTTTTTTCCTCCTTTTTTTCAAATAATATCTTGCTGCTTTAAAATAAAAGTCAAATTACAAAAAAGTAATAGGTTAATTTTTAAGATGTTTTGCATGTAAGAATTATACTCCCCTCAAAAAAGAGGGCGGTATAATCACAATTTAGCTATAATGCTCTCTCTTACAGAGAGCATTACTGTTTTGTGAGTTTAGTTTTCCTTCTGCCACAACGCTGACGTCTCTCTCCATTTCTAACAGAGTATACCTGAAATACCTCCCAAGCCTGGAGAACTGAAAACAGAACTGTTGGGTCTAAAAGCAAGATCAAGCAAAGTTCAAAATTCACAACAGTGACCAGAATATACTTACGTTGTGAAAACTAGAACTGGTAAAATATTTTTTCAACTGTCTCAACTGCAGAAATCCACATGTGAAATACTGTACTCCCTTAACACTTTTTTTTGTTTGCTTTAAACAGTTACAGGCAGCATTAAAAATAAATGTACGATGAATACTGTTAAAAGTCCAATCAGTTGTGTGCCAAAATACTTATGATTTCTTAATCTTGATTGCAGTGTAAGTATCCTTCAGAATAAAAGATGTAAACTCACATTGGCGAGTCTGATGGAATTTGACACTTTGAAGATTAGCAAGTATAGGAAGTTTAGCATATTGAAAAGTCAAGCTTTTACGGCTGCTCATTAGCCTTAATAAACTTACCTGTTCATCTGTAGTAGAACCCAATCCCACTGTTGGTATTTCCCCCCTTTTTAAACTTTTAACTCAGCATTACTGGACGTAACCCAGACCATGAAACAGTAAATGATGGCGTGTACAAATAAGAAAGATTCCTTATTGCAGCACTTCTTGCACTGGACTCCTCCTAATGCTGGCTAGCTGCTGTGGCAGCAGTTACATCGGCTTTCTGTCTGCATTACTGACAGGAAATCTACTTTGGTCCACAGTAAGGCTGGGGAGGATCTCACAACTTAGTTGTATTAGTGAAAATGGGGCAAATACATACAGATTGCACTGAAATTATGTATGTTTGTATTCCATTTGGGCATCATCTTCTGTTTATGGCTGATTTTGATAGCTGTAAATATACAAAACTCTGAAATAATAAGCGCAGGTATACCTTTCAGTCCTGAAATAGGATTGCCACAAAACTCTCGCACCAGGAACTCAAGAAGATATGCGAAGTCAACATCCTACAAAGGTGGTACAACAACCCATTTTTGAATGGTATGCAGAAGAGCTTGTGAAGGTTGGGGATTGCTTTCCTTTGAGAAAGGTACCAAGCCAAGGCCCAGGCTTCGTCCTCAATTCTCACTCAGATTTAACTCGGGAAAGAAAAACACAATCTGACAAAATTACCCATTAAGGAAACAAAAAAGCTCCCTAATTCCTACTGACAAAGTACTTAGAGCTCTTGTAATAGCAGAGGCATCCAGAAATGATCACTTAAAGTGCTACTTTTACATCTGTTCCAGCTGTGAAGCTGTTATTTATGTTGGCATAAGTTGGAATGGTTTTCCTAGGAAGAAAGGTTTATAGTTCCTCTGCATGTGTGTGTGCCTCTGCTCCCACTGTGTTTTGCAACTATTGGCTGATTGAGAAGAGCAGCTGAGGTGGGATGAGATCCTCTCCTGCTCTTGCATGCCCATGTGGATGTTCAGGCTGCAGTCTGTACTTAATATTACTAGATGACAGGCTTTCTACCTCAGACACCTTTATCAAGGACAAGTCACTGGTAGAATGGTCTCAAATAAATCTCAGATGTTAAGCCCAAATGCAATCTATGAGAACATCTTAATGGTTCCAGTCCTGGTGAAACTACTTTTCCTTTCACTGTACCTAAACAAAGCTGAGATTGACTACCTTCCACCTCAGCAAAAGATAAAGTTTATTGAAGAGAGAAGATGGAGCATTTCAGCAGTATTTCATTCCTGTTCTAACTAGGGCAGGAATAGCAGTTTTTCAGTTACCCCTTTAAAGAGCCAGGGTTCACCAGCCCTTGCCCTGTCAGAGTATCACCTCTGTCATTACATTGTTTTCTGACATGAAAGATGCATTTCTCCCTCTTTTCTAAAGGCTTTTCAGATCTAAAGGCTGCAGGGGAAAGTTACTACTAATTTGGATTGGATTTCTAAATGTATCCCACTATTCATGGAAGTTAAGCAACAGAGAGCATCTGTTTACCCCAGCCTTTTCTAGCACTGAGGGAACCATTATTACTGCCCATCTAGGAACAGCAAAGCTGACAATACACCATGTTTTAACAGAGGTGAAAACCCTGGCATTAGTGTAACTGCAAGCACTGAAAGAAATGGCCTCAGTGTGACTGGGAGACCTTTCTTCCAGGACTGACACCATTTTACTTCACAGAGCTGACCCCTCTCTCCTCCCTCCCCCTCCAAAAAAAAAAAAAAAAAAGAAAAAAGCAAGCTTATAACTACACTTTGTGCTTATTAATAGCAAACACTTGTCACTCCAGGGCAGAGAAGCAGCTGAACCACAGCCATGTTGCACACAATATCCTCACAGCTGAGGAAGATGAAGAAGCATGAAGCATGACTCTCAAGTGTGCTCTTTATTATTTCTGAAATTGAATCAGATATGTCATTCTAAAACCAATCAAGGTATTGAGAACTTCAACTACATAACAGAGCAAAGGTTGCTGAAGTCTACAAGTAATTAACAGATTAAGAATACTGTAGCAAGCAACCCTACACTTCCGATACTCCTTTTCAGTTTGTTAGCTGCAGAAGCACTCTTAACCATACAGTAGGCCTGAGCCACATTTGTTACTCAGGCTGGTCAAATAGAGATACAGAGGGGTGCATATTGATGATATACTCAGAAGTGTGTCACAATAAGTGGTATTTTAGGAAGTATTAAATCAAAACCTCAGCAGCAGTTGATTGCTACAGAGCACAAAAGACAAAGTTGTACTGCCATAGTAAGAGGACCATGCTTAACAAGAAATGGTGCACCTGCCCTATTCAGTAACTTACCAACAACGGACTGCTATTAAAGCCAATATTGCTAGCCAGTGAACTACACTAAGGTTAGACCACTGGGCATGCTCTAATAACAAAAGCCTCTTACAGTCCATCTAAGACACTACTACAGTGAGCAAAACCCCAAACAACTCCAAACTCCCTCAAAAATACAAAACTAAGCTCCCATTCCTTGAAGTCTCTAACAGCATACTTCAATAAAGCCAACATCTCTGTATAAGCCCTAACTCACTAACCACACCAATACATGGCATTTGTATTTATTGCATGTAAACATATATTTGGGCAATATAGAAGCTGCCTAGTAAATGTAAATGGAAAGCAAGTTCTTCAGATCAGCATTTAGTGCCCTCAGCTAATTAGAAACAGGTTTTAGTTCACTTCAAACTTCATGAAAGTTCTGTTAACAAAACAGAAGAATGGTTCTAGAATCGCTGTACTACTCCTTCCACAAAAGAAGGCAAAAAAATATTTCAGTGTAAACACTTTCTACCAAACCTGTGAAGATGTTTCTAAGTAGAGGCACTAGTGAGAAAATGTAGTGCTTCATCCAAACACCACATAAAGCTAATACAGTGAACAGAAGAGAAAGTGGTGCCTCCAGTTCAACCAGTCTACCTTACAATTTGGTGTCAACGGATTTAGCTTGAGTTAAAGTATTTACAGTGCTTTGCCATTACTAGAGAGACAAAGAACAAGAGTGAAAAAGTTTTGCAATAACAGCACTAAGGAGTAACTGTAACAGACAAGAGCTTCCACCTTTAAAAATCTGTAGCAAGCAGGACCACTGTAGCTGTTGGGAAAGCTACGCTAGTTAAAGGGAGGGTTACCAAATACCATGGAGGATGGTATAAGCTCACAGGCAGTGAGCCACTTCTGCTTGTTGTTCATGCCTTTAGGAATTTTTTTTTCCCCTCATCTCAGCTGTAAAAGCTTCCACAGCCTGCTCTGTACAGCAGAGTCAAGTCATATAGTCCAGCACAAGCTGGCAGGACTTCTGTTCCAGTGCTATTTTTAAGTGCCCTATCTCCTCTTTCTTAAGATGTCAGTAGATACGTAAGTATTCAAGAAGTTATTTCAAACTAGCAAGTTCAGTACAGCTCTCAGATACCAGGTATATTTTAGCTAAACAGGCACAGCAGGTTTGTTAACACAAAACCCAACCATAGGCATACACTACACAGTTAAGTGTGGCATGAGGCTGCAAACTGCCTCTTGTACAAAGGACCTGAAGACTCAAGACAATCCCTTCATTTCTTTGTGCTAGCCCACAAGATGAGCTTACCATGTAAAATTTAGAGTTAGTGGTGTTTGGGAACATTTTATTTTGTACATGACAAGATTTTACACCAAGTCAGTTAAATAATACAAATTTACATTCAGGAGGAATGTTTCTAGAAAAGTCAACTTAAAAAAAATCTTCCTTTACCCTTAAACCCCATACCATCCCTCAACATTTTACAGTGGAAAACCCCAATCTAATTCACATTCCCTCCTAACCCCCCAATGCAGGACAACAGTTGAATGCAGCTTACAGTTCATCTTTCACATCTGTGGATTCCTGTGGAGACATCAAACAGAGAATCATAACATTGCTTTTTGAAAGTGGAAAAGGTTACAAGAGCCATGCCAGAAGAACTAAACCTAGGTATCCATCAAGACATCATTAAAACTGCAGACATTAACTAAGTGAAGGCTGACCTCACATAACAGTTGAACTGTTTAGAGGTAGTGTTGTTGTCTGTAGTGTTGTTGCAAGTCTGTATCGTAAGCATTTGAAACTATACTCCTGCCAATTTGTTGATGTTGTTGCTCACAAACTATTGAAAGCCAATAGATAACATTGACTGCCCCTGTTTTCTTGCCATAGGGCACCGTTACAATCTTAAGCTTAATTTAGCTCCAACTTTGAACATATCTAAGTATTTTCTTCTTACAATATAGTTTGATAAGGAATGAAGTGTCATTTGTGCTGCAGTTTTTTTCCCCTCCAAGAAAAGCTTGGAAAACCTCACACTAGAAACTAGTGTCATGAAAGGCAAAGTGAATGAGTTTGTTGCCAGGAAGAACCACAGGCAAACCTGCACATAAATACTGGTAAGAAAGTAGTCAAACTTGAGACTTTACCTTCTGTGTTTCACTGTCTTCAGCATCAGCATCCATCTCCTCTTCATCTTGCTCTGCCTCCTCAGCTGCATCTTCAGGCTCTTCAGGTTCCTCCTCCACCTGTAGGAAGGTCACATGCAATTTGCTTTATTTGCTTAGGATATTTACTAGTTGTGGAGTAGCTAAACACAGGCTATGGAAGTATTCCCTATCAGTTCCTAACATTTGCCCCAAGCTACCTGAAGGAGAAAGCAAGTTCTCTTAGCATTGACACACTATCATGCCTCCTCTGGCAAGACACCCAGTGTAAGCTCTTGCACAGCGTTATGAGAACCCACATTACTTATGCCCACTTAGGAATTTCTCCATTAATTAGTTGGGCACACATTGTCTTTGGCCCCTAATTTACTCCCATAGAACCACCACTTAGTTAAGGACAAAATCCTTGAGAAGCATAATGAAAGAGCAGAATCCCAAGCAACCAGAAAGAAGTGCAAGGGAGGACATGAGCATGACGTACAGATTCACCAGGTTCCCACCCAGATACTTGAATTGGGCTCCTGGTGGCCCACTTAAGTGTAGGAAGCTGGATACATTTCATTTTATGCAAGTCTATCACATATCTGCTTTTTAAGATGTAGCAGCAGTAAGTCAATTAGCAGCCCCAAGTTGAAGGCAAACTAACCTTTGCATCCAGGTCAATGTTTAAACTTAAACGAAGCATCCTTTCTATTCTGTCTCCATATTCCTTAGTGTCTGGTAACATATATCCTGATCTCAAAGTTGCAGTTTCAAACAACACCACTGCAAGATCTGAAACTGTTTTGTCATCTTCATTTTCCTAATGTGGAAGAGCATTAAAAAACCAAACAAACAGAACTATTAATGAGGCTGTATACAGCCTAGCAGTCGGTATTTCACTACTGTTATTTGTTTACCTTAACTCGTCTCAGCATGTCCTTGATCAGTGGATGCCTGGGGTTAATTTCAAATGTCTTCTTTTGGCTAGCATAGTAACTGAAAAGAATAGAAGTTACATCACTGAGTTTTGAAGTATAGGACCCAGCTACATCTTTAAATACATGAATACCGATTACAGCCACAGTAACAAATGTATTCTTTCCCCAGCCCCACTCTACTATTCTAAAAAGCATTTGAGTTAGTAAGACAGTTCATCTCTTGTCACCAAATGACAAATAGCAAATTCCACTGAAGAGTCTTGCTCACCAGGCAGTTTTACATACTGGGCTTTGAAATAACAATGTAAGACTATGATGGACAATGCAACTTGGTTATAAGTGACCTCAAAAATATGAAGGATCATCTGAACCATATGGAAGCTTGGTGTGCCCACACCAAGCAAGGAGGGACATCAACTACATTTCATGTCTGCTACTACATAACTGGAAGCTTACTTTGTAGATATATCCTTCCCAGTTTGGTAAGCTTGAGCCTTCATGATTCTTTCCATGTTACCAGACCATCCATATTGACTAGCCACAAGAGCACATGGAGACTGGGTTAAACGTTGAGATAGCACAGCTTTTTCAATCTGTAGAGAAAAAGTGTTAGACATTTTAGTTCATGTTAGTTCACAGAGCTAATAGCTTATACAGGGAATAAAGTAAATAACTTTGGAATTTCCTGTCACTCCAATATTTTCTGAAGGCTCTAAGATGACATTCTAACTCATCTTCTTGAAATAGAGGTATTAAACATATTTGTTTATCCATAGAGAGACAGAGAAGATACTGTCAAGCCTACGCTCAAAGAATCTGCAAGGTGTGTGTAGCAAGTACAATGGCATTTACAAATAAGCATCACATATAGCATAACATTTTACCTTGTCTTTTAGAGCTTTGTCTTTCATCCAATTTAAAAGTGGTTCAAATTCCTTTTCCAAGGCTTCCCGACTCTCCTTAGACTTTTCACTTTCTTCAAACTTAACTCCTTCTTTTGCTACATTCTGAAACCTCTTGCCATCAAACTCTGGCAGAGCCTGAATACAGTATTCATCTACAGGTTCAGTCAGGTAGATCACTTCATAGCCCTTTTTCAGAAGACGCTCAACAAATGGTGAGGACTCAGCCTAAGGTGACAGAACAGATCAGATACCAATTTAATTGTTAGTACTAGCAACTACTGAAATCTGTACATGTATTTGGCAAGTGTTGGTACAAGGAAAACTGAACTGCAGTAGTAACATAAGCATGGAGTCCCCACATTTACAACAAATACACAGTTCACAGTGTTTATGGTACTATAACTAGGAGCCATAATGGTTTTTTTATTCCCTTTCCCACTCACATACCTCCTTTCTGCTGGCACCTGCCATAAAATAAATTTTGTCTTGCTTCTCTTTCATTCTTTCCACATACTGGTCAAGGCTTGTAAGGTTACTTTCATGATGGGAAGACTGGAAGCGAAGAAGTTTAGCCAATCGTGTACGATTGGAGTGATCCTCAATAACTCCAAGCTTTACATTAGTACCAAACTCTTTCCAGAACGTGTCATTGTACTTTTCTTCTGCAATTTTCTTGATCATATCAAGAGTTTTGCGAACAAGTTTCTTTCTGATCACCTAAAAAAGCAGCAATACCAAGTTAAAACAATAAGCACTTGGAAGAATCCTCAATTCAACCCCACTGCAAAGGATGGATTCAAGACAGTGTCCCTGATCTGAAGTGAACAGAGGTAGTCTGAAAACAGCAATGCATTGGTTTCCTACACTTTAATTTCACACTCTTCACATGAAGTAAAATTAATCAAGCTATTATTCTTCTAAATCTTGCTACTGTCATGTGTTTACAACGAAGGAATTTAAGATCAATTAGCTTACCTTTAACAATTTATGCTGCTGAAGTGTTTCACGAGATACATTCAAAGGAAGATCATCAGAATCCACCTAATCAAGGAAGAAACTTCTTAAGTATGGCTAACAATATTTGAAGATTAAAAAAATCAAATGCAAGTAAAACTTGTAATACTTACAACACCCTTAACGAAGTTAAGGTATTTGGGCATCATGTCATGGAAGTCATCAGTGATGAACACTCTTCGAACATACAACTGAATTACAAGAGGAAACAGCAGCCAGGTTACATTCAGGTTTTTTTTTGTTTGTTTATTTTGACAGGAATCCATACCCACATACTTCCTTGTCCTACCTTAATGAAATCACTTTTTTTGGATCCATATTCATCAAATAGGCCACGTGGAGCAGAATTAGGAACAAACAAGATAGATTTGAAAGTTACTTCCCCTTCAGCAGTGAAGTGGATGTAAGCCATTGGGTCATCGTGTTCCTGTGAAGACAGAATTCTTTTAATTGACATGGGCAAGATATCGATGAGTTAACACATTTCCAGTAATAACATGAGTTTGCCAAATAAATGCAATTATTTTACAGTTAAACTATCTAACCATGCTTTGTTAGAATCTGTTATGGATATAAAAGTTCCAGATTCAGCCGAGTTACTCACACAGAAGTAACCTTCCTTGAGACCTACTAGCTTTGTAGGTTTTTTTTTTACAAGCCAATCACTAAAAAGTTACCAATAGCACAGTAACCAATATAGTATCATCACAGCACAGTTAAGAGACTCTCAAGTAACACATTATGCTGCATTTATACATAAAGACAATGTTTCTAGAAAGCCATATCTTCCTCTTTCTTCCATCATGTACACTAATGTACAAACACCACCACTCTCAGACTAAATAAAAAATTCCCTGTCAACATTTAAACACATCAGTAAGCTCCATATGAGCTGGAACATATTAATTCTCAGAATTTGGCCACTCAACACTTGGGTTTCAGTACCTTCCCTCTGGAAAAAAAGATTAACTCCTGACTGAGATGCTATACCTCCTAGGCTCTCTGCAATTCAGTCTACCTACTGGCAGCAATTAAGTAATTCTTCAGAACTAGTTGCGTTTACACAACAAGAGATACCATAGCAAACCTCTTGCTTTGGAACAATCTTGAGGCTCAGTGCTTACCTTGGAAAAGGTTTTGTAAAAAGCTTTGTATTCGTCTTCTTCAACTTCTTTAGATGGTCTCTGCCAGATTGGTTTTATGTCATTCATGAGCTCCCAATCCCAGACAGTCTTTTCAACCTAGGTATGTAAACACCATAAAATAATAAAGACTCATTCTTTACTTCAGGTTAAGCTAGTTAGACACTCCATTGAGGCTAAGTCATAAAATAGCATGTGATAAAATAGCATGTCAAAAATACATGCTCCTTCTAATTTACAGAATAAATTATGCAATGGCCTGGATATTCTTATTCAAGTATACAAATTAGTGTAACAAAAATCTACACTATGGTGTCCTGTGTATATTTAACACATTCACCAAGTATCAATATTTCGGTTCTACTGCTATTCTGAAAAAAGCTTTCCAGCAGAGTATACTCAATTTAAACTACTCAACAATGTCAGATTACTGAAGTCCACTACCATTTCAAGCAGTTCACTTAAGTATTTACAATTAGTTCTGGGACCACTGCCTCACAAGGCTATTGTCAGTCATTTGCTTGATTTCAACCAAGTCTGTTTTGTTTACAATCCTCTTTCCTGACAAGATGTCTAACTGCACTTAAACAGGATTGCTGTTTGAAAGCACACACACTACTGAAGCGCACCTCTGAAAGACTACCTAGGAAAATTGCTGAACTATCTGACATGAGTTACAAAACCTCAAGTCTGACAAAGCTTACCTTCTTAGTTTTTGGTTTCTTTTCTTCCTCTTCTTCTTCAACTGCAGCTTCATCATCATCTGTTTCTTCTTTCTCCTTTGCTTCCTCCTCTTCAATGGGTTCTTCAACAGTCTCTGTCTAAAAAGGCAACTGAGTGGTACTTGGACTGCTTGGCTTCCTAGCAGGTTATCTCCTAGTATTCTCTAAAACAGCTTAATCTCTCAGAGCACTAATTTAACTTGTGTTATTTGCCTATTGCAAGCACTTCTCTATAGGTAGCTATAGAGAAATCAGTTGCATTTTTCATTAATACATGCTTTCTTTCAATACACTGGGAGGTCGCTATACTCAAATTTAAGTTTTTCCATAGCTTTACACATAACGCTAATCAGGCACTTGGGTGATTTTAAGTTAGTGTTACACCACAAAAACATGAGAAGAACAGGCCTAAAGTTAAGACACTCTCCTTTTCCAGAAGGGCACCTAACCATGGCCCTGCTGGAGAGCTTACCAAAGCTTCCAGCTACCAAACAAAGCCAGTGGAAGAAAGATCTTTCTTCGTAATTAGCACAGTCTTTCTCCTTTGGTAACGTTTGAGTCAGAATAAAACCAAGTTCCTTGAAAGTTTGTGATTTTAGCAACACACTAACTTTTGGAGAGCAAGTAACCAGTAAAATACTAGCCAGAAGAGTCAGGAATGGAAGAATTTTAGACATGAGACAAGTTCCATAGTATGCCTTCATCCTTCCTGAAAGATCTGGCCAGTTAGTTTTCACAACCAAGGCTCATACTCTGTAATGCTCAGTTAAATATACTTACCTTGCTGCTCCACACATATATGGGGAAGTTTATGAACTGTGAGTATTTCTTTACTAGATTTTTAACAGTATCCAGCTCAAGATAATCAGATGCTTCCTCCTTCAAGACAAGGCTAAAGAAAAAAAAAAGGTCAATCAAAGTGCTTGACATTTATTTTAAAACAGTTTTACAGGAAGAGATGCATTTTCCTACTGTTGCAGCTATAGCGATTCAAATTTATGCAAGCGAGTTTTTACTAATTCAGCTGCAAATATCCCTTAAAAAATACAATGCCTACTAAACTGCTCCAATGAGAAGAAACACTTAGTTTTCAACAATTGGGGCAGAACACAACATCCAGAATTCTAAATGAAAACCTCAAATCATATCAATACTTATCAGGACCCTGATGCACTCTCACTGGCTTTAATTGGAACTAGAGCACCGAGATGAACTTTTTCATACTAAGTGCCTTCTATATGAAGAAGTCCTCTAAACCCAGATGAATAAATTTATCTGCTCATGGAAATGATGAGAATAGGATTGTCAAATTACCTCTACTTTGAGATTTGCATCAGACCAGTCTCACTAGTATATAAACAGCAGCCAGTTTCCAAGAGTAAGCTCTACAGCCCCTGTATAGGTTTTGATGGGCCACAACTGTTCTGCGGAACTGAATGAGTTTGCAGGCAGCTAAACTGTCTGGACAGTTAGCTGTAA
Source organism: Pelecanoides urinatrix (assembly GCA_013400755.1). Taxonomy (NCBI): domain Eukaryota; kingdom Metazoa; phylum Chordata; class Aves; order Procellariiformes; family Procellariidae; genus Pelecanoides; species Pelecanoides urinatrix. Next base: position 367,528 of record VZTQ01016306.1, on the reverse strand, counting down.
AGATGCTCATGGTCTTCCTAGTTCATCTAATGGAATGTGAACTACATTATCACTCCACATTTATTTTGGATGCAGTTAATAGTGTGCATATTTTTATTAAACTGAAAAAAGCCGTATTACAAGAACCAAATAATGTATGAGTCAATGCTAAAGTCATCCACATATTCCAATGAGCAAAGTGTACCCACTAACTTTTTTCTTTTAAACCCAAAGAAACTTAATACTTACGTTATGGTTGTGCCACGTCCTAAAGTGTTTCCTCTTGGGTCATCAATCACAGAGAATTCATTTGAATCTGACTCCCAAATATGTTGAGTATCATTGTTGTGTTTTGATGTGACAATAACTCTGTCTGCTACTAAGAAAGCAGAATAAAAGCCAACACCAAACTGGCCAATTAACTCGGATGTTGACTGGCTATCATCCTGCATTTCAGTCATCTTGTTTAAGAATTCGCTTGTACCAGACTTTGCAATGGTACCCAAGTTTTTAACTAACTCCTCTTTTGTCATGCCAATACCCGTATCTGTAACATGAAGCATGTTCTTCTCTTTATCACACTGAAAAAAAAAGAGAAAGATGCAGTTTGACTTCACTTTGAATCTTAATACATAACACACTGCCACAGAAAAGTAATGAGTAGCAGCTATTCAAATTCAAACATGCCTGGCTACAATAAATTGAATCTGCAGTAACTACAGAAGTGAGGAAGACCTACCTTCTAAGTATTTCAATACTGCAGTTACTCTTTATAGAATCAGAAATATTTCACCACTGAAAGAGTAGTCTTTGATAAAGTTAAAGGGTCCTGATGTGATCCTAGTTTGTATTTGCATCAGTATTAAGCCAAAAATTTAGATTCAATGATGCAGTTTTTTTTTTTACATTCCTCCCAACCGTCTTCCGTGAGATGATGGTACCTAATGCTTCTTACCTTGATTTTGACTGTAAGTTCCTCATTACCAGCAAGAGCATTTTCATCAGTTAAGGATATTAACCGTATCTTATCTAAAGCATCCGAAGCATTTGAAATAAGTTCCCTCAGGAAAATCTGAAATAGAAACCAGTAATCAGGAATTCCAGAACACACAAACACTTCTAATATGTCCTCCTGATAAAGGCACTAACCTCTTTATTTTTATATAAAGAATTGATAATAAGTTTCATCATTCTGTTCACTTCTGCTTGAAATGCAAACTTCTCCGATTTTTCTCTTATTTCTTTGATCTGGGATGCATTTAGGCCATCTAGCTGGATAGCTTCTTCCTCTCTGTTAGAACAATGAAAATCTATCAAGTCCACATACAGTATCACTAATTTTATCATCTAGCAACAGCAATAATAGTATAGTTAGAACAATAGTAAGACCCTTAATCACTAACACAGCCCCAAAGTTACATGATCAAATGAGATATGTGCAAAAGTAGCTATCCTCAACTGCATAACCTTAATCTAAAACCTTAGTGAAAATCCATGCTTGCAAGTAAGGCTTTTTTTCCTAAAAAGAAATTCAGGGAAGAATACAGGTGGGTTAAAACCACTGTAATCCTCAGCATGTGCTATACCTTACAGGAGGTGAGGCGGTTCATAGGCACAGAGCTATTTCATCAGTAGCCACTAAACTGACACCATTTACCACATACAAGAGTAACCCCCTATTAATTTATTGGTTTTTATAGAACCATTAATATTAGACAGAAACAAGTTGAATATTTCTGAATCCAGGTTCTCAGGCTCACTTCTATTTAGAAGGAAACAGTCTTTTCCAGAAATATTTCTCCCAGATGACTAGATCTCTCTTTTGAAAGGTGTTCCCCCCTAATTCTGAGGTGTTAGGCATTACTGATGCTCTAATTGACCGTTCAAAAGCAAGAGAAAGCCTTAAGATTTCACAAGTAACTTACCCAGAACGCCCGGTACTAACCTCTGAACAACTTCATCATCTGTTCGAGACCCTTCTCTGCTTTTACCCAAGTCATCTTCCACGGTCCCATCCACATCCAACTCCTCAGCTCTAACCGATACTGGGAAAACAAGGAATCCAACGATCTGAGCTGATCCCCGTTACACACTACCGAAGTTCTCCGCTTACCCCTCCCCACGGTTTTAGGCTCAGTTCTGTCCCTCCACGACCCCTCCCCGAGAAAAGTTCAGCCCAACCGAAGACAGCAGAGATGAAGGAAGGGGATGGACACCCTCCGCCCCCGCCCGTGACGGCGCATGAGCAGCGTTAGACATACCGTCGCCCTCCCCCCACTCCCTAGAGAGCGGCGCCGGCAGCAGCCCGGGGAGAGCAAAGCAGGAGGCCGGGCACCGCTTCCCCCTCCCTTCGGTACACCCGCACACAGAAAAGCGGGGACAGGGGAGAGTGAGGAGTCCCCCCCGCCCCCCAGACGCCAAGGGACCCACCTCACTTCTCGTCCCCCTTACCTAGTAAAAAGCGGGGGGAAGGTGCTGTTGGCCCAGACCCCGACGCCCTCCCCCCCGCC